>ML180379.1:0-16914 GCA_004369135.1 Dendrothele bispora CBS 962.96 | reverse complement strand
GCAAATCTCTAAAAGATGATGGAACCGAGGACAGCCTGTCCAAGCAAACTGTCATGGTTGTGTCGAATTCTGAGAAAAGCTCAAGATCGGGGTTGTCGCTTTTTGGCTGACTTCGAACAGGACCACTGCGACCACGAACATATTCCACAGCCGAAGAAAGTTCTTGACGGGAAAGATTACCAAGCGTTCCTTTTTTGGGATCAGAGGTGCCGTCCATATCACTCTCAGCCACGGATCGCCAAAGGCACTGAATGTGGTAGTATTGATCGTCTGGTGATTGCGGAGGACATGGAATGCAAGGCAGGTACGCGTGATTCCGATTATAGGGCTGTGGCCATTGCAAAGGATCATCTTCACCGTAGCGGGCGTCGAGACGACGATACAGATCTCTGGTAGAGCCAAAAGGAGGGCGGGGTATGACATTGCGATTTGGACAGGTGATAAATTCTCGAGTACGCTCGTGAATGCCACCAGCAAGACCATCTTTGAATGTTATGGGTTCTGTTTCGAATGTTAGTATCTGCGTCACTGAGAAACAATCCAAATGGAACGAACTTTTCTCATCCCTATTCCTCGTCAACTCTTGCAATGTGAGCGAGGAGTCCATCTAAATTGAGAGGTCAATCAAGGAATGAGTAACGGCATTGACCAATTATGAATGAATGGAACGGACGTTTCGGTGTCAAGCAGCCTAGTGCGTAGTGCGGAAATGAAGAGAGGCCAAGGGGAAAAAGTCCGAATATCCTCAACTTCAGTCAAGGACAGACCACGACTTCAGTCGCGACAGACACGGGTGTTTATGATGGAAAGGCGTTTGAGGTGGAAAAGGAGGTTGAAAAGGAGTCAGGAGGAGTATAGCGCGAAAAGTCCGGATAACCCTGTCTTCAGACAAGGAAAAACCACGACGTTCAGTCACGGTAGACAAAATTGACGGATGGAGAACGTAGTGGAATCAGAGGTGGAGAGGTTGAGAGACTTAGACAATCAAAACGCGTCGACGCGTTACAGTAACATGGGCATTGTTTTTTGTTCCCATGCACGGACCAGTTCTACTCTGTTCCAACTTCCCGAGTCTTTCTCAATCTCTGTAGCGCTACAACCAAGCCCTTCACTGTAGTGAGGTGGCCGCCTGCGAATGATTTCGCATGGCTTAGCGTGTCAGCCTTCTACTGCCAGATATTTCTATTATACACCATCAGTAAGTGTTTCAGTCTGTCGTATCTGATATTTGCCATTTTGACCTTAGTTTCGTCGTGCGCTCGATTGAAGTACAGGGAATGTCAGGAATTATTACTATTTTCAAGCTTCAAGTCGATACTGTCACAATCTTCAAGTTGGAATCAAATCAAGGCCATAGCCGTGACTGTCGTCGCAGGCGAGCATTTGACTGAAGTCAAACGCTTTACTTTAATATGGTTGAACAAGTATGTATACATTAGTACTTTCTGGAGAAACATGGGTTGCTAACGAGGTACAGGGATTCAATTATTCAAACTAATCTTCGTCACTCGAGATTACTGTGACTTCCGGCTCATTTCTCTTTGCCTGGCGTTCGATGAGGTCTGGTCTAGCCCGCTTCCTTATGTGTGTGCTGGTGGATGGGCTGCACTCATCCTCGTCACTTGAGATGACAATGACCTCGGGCTCGATCGTCTTCGCCTTATATTTGCTGCGTCTAGCCCGTTTGGTGGATATGACATCTTTACGATCACTTCGGTTTGGAGCGCGAATTGATGGATGAATGGTGGATTTGGGGTAGCCGTTGGAATCTAGGTCAACCCGTGGTGTGTTTTTACGAGTTTTCAATCGGGCGAGGATGTCGTCGTAAGCGTGAGCAGGGTCGGGAAGAGAACCGGGTTCGGGAGAAGCAAGAGGAAGGGACATGAATCGATAGTCTCTATCGTAGCGATGCTGCCATCTATCCCATGCTTGCAATACACTGGGAACGTGCTTTCGAGGAAGTCGAAAGAGTACTTGAGAGCAGCCGCAAATTCCGGACTAAGAACAAGAAGAAAAGGTATGAAAGCGTACGTGACAATGTAAGAAGGTTTGACTCACTTGGATTGTTGACAGGCTACCAAGGCGTCCAGCAGTCCTGTCTGTGGATATCGATACTTGATGGATGCAGGCAGGATCCTCTTTGCATCTGATGTTTTCTACGAGGTTCGGGATGAGATGGAGGATGAGCATCAGCAAAGCGGACTCCGATGCGCGGTCTTCGACATCGAAGCGGAACCAGCGTAAGGGGTCTGAAGGTTGACCTTCAAATGGATTGTCCATCAATGGGTTGAAGAGCCGGAGAGTATCGGCGAACTGGAGAAGGTCTGGGTCTGGGTTCTGGGACATGTTGAGATGGTGTTGGCGGATGAAGTTTTTCTTCAGTGAGTAACCTCTTTATATGTATTTTTTAGATGTGGTCATGACGAGTTAGTCTGGTGGCATCGGTAGACGGACACAATTGGTGCGTTGGTGTCGGTGGCTTCGGATCAGCTTTAAAGTCCATAGTACTGGGTATGGTCATTGTGAATTTTCAATATGATAAGTGGGTACTCGAATACCATTTTTGATCATGCTTGGACCATTGCTGTAACTGACTGCCACTGATTTGTGGTCTAGTGTGTATCAAATAGGGAAATTTTCTTGGTTTGTCCAATTACAAATCGATATACTACTGCTATGCCAACGAGCTAGTGTCCAAGTAAAAATGTCCAAGTAAAAATGTCCAAGTAAAAATGTCTAAGTAAAAATGTCCGAGGGATTGTCTAAGTAAGTTTATTCAGTATGTTGCTTTTTGTGGCTGGTGGTTCTGTTGTCTGGGGAGTTTTGCTTGCGCTTACCGACAATAAGATGATCATTATGTTCCTCCTCGTCAGACGAGATGACAATGACCTCACGGGCAAAACGACCGATGTTGGAAAACGCGGGGGCGACGTTATTGGCGAGGGGACTATGGTCTTCCTCATCGGAAGAGATGTCGATGGTTCCGAGAAATCTGGGTGTAGCAAGAACACGACTTGGCCCTGAGGAACTAGCGGTAGTTGAAGTAGGAACGTCGTTGTCTGGAGCAGGATTCTTGTCCTTCCCTTTTGACGAGATGATCACACCGGCGTTGGGAATCTCGTCGTCATCAGGAACCTGAATAGGACCGGTGGAAGAAGTGGTGGCATCGTTAGCGAAGTGACCATGGTCATCTTCCTCTTCGGATGAGATATCGATGGTGCCGAGTGTCACGACCTGACCTAAAAGCAATACACCCTTGCCTAACCTAGGCAACCTGTTGGGGAGTGACAGCGATCGTGCGATGGAACCTGACCCTCTAAGCCTCGAGAGTAGTGCGACTAGTCGATATACGCCTATATCAGACTGCGATTCGTGCGAATAACGATAGCCACGGATACGAGGAACCAGGAACCTAGTGTTGGCGACTCAGACTACGAGCCTAGAAGCTAGAAGAGTGGAACTAGTATGGAAACCAAGGAGAATCGCAAGATAGACAGCCTTCGGAGCTGAGTCGACAACGAGAGTGTGCGAATAAGCAAGTCGTCGCCTACCAGGAAAGTAGGATCAATAGAACAATGTGTCCTATGACAACTAAGATTGGATTCTAACTAGTACCAATGGTTATACAAGGTATATATACTATAAAGTAAAGGAGTATACTCCTAGCAGCAATAATGCCTCCTCCTCTCCGCTACCTACAATGTCCGATCATCCCTATGTCACCTGTCAACCCCTGCGATCCACCAAGTCTTGGTGCCACATAGGAGATCTGTCCCTAATGCGTTGTATGCCGTGTTCGGAAGTGCGATTAGTAATGATCCCGTGCCTAATCGCACTTCGGAATAGGAAATAAGTTGTCCCGGTTAAGCGATGTGGCTTCTGGTATGGTGGCGTGGCGGACCGGCGAGTTCATGACACCGAGAAAGTTGGAGGTCTCAGGAGCATGGAAGGAATTGATATCTTCGTCGGAGTCGTCGGAAGCATGGAAGGAATCAATATCATCGTCAGAGTCGTCGGAGTCGGATGAGATGTTAACGGGCTCGGCCGCGGTCAAAGCAGGAGGGGCAGTGGACGTTGAAGTGTTTTTGTCACTTTGGCGAAGTGCTAAAAACGAAGGCATGGAGAGTCTGCCACCAACTAGAGAGAGGGAGGGTGGCTTGGAGGAACTAGCGGACGTCGACATTTTGTTCTTAATGGGTGAACTTAGAGGAGAAAGATATTGCAACGAAGCCAGAGTCTTGTCTTCAGCACCGGTTTCGGGCGGAGTGTGAGTGGATGGACCTGCATCCCTGTCCGCGAACTCATCCTCAAAATATTGATCCAGACTCTCTATGAGTCTCGATTTTCCTTTATTGCTCGAGGTGACAACCGAAGCGGAAGCGTTCGAACTGGAAGGGGCGGGTCGAATAGGGCTAGTGTCTGGAGGAGAGGGGGGGAGTTGTACTGGATTCTTTGCTTTGCGTTTGCGAGGCGCGCTAGTAGCCTGTGCCTTCTTGTGTGCCTTCTTGGCATCTTTCAGTCGTTGTTGGTGTTTGTGCTTACGCTCCGTCCACATTCGGTAGGCTACCTGTAGACGGTCGCGTTCCGCTATGGGGAGGGGCTTAGGGATAATTTGACAGCACGTATTACAACGCTTTCCACCCTGTAGAAAACAAACCAGTTTCCGATGAACGGGATGCCAATGCGAGACGAGGACAGAAACTCACGATATGAGCATCAGTGAAAGCTCCCATCTTGATGGGTTGTTTCTTGCCGATTATAATGCCGAGCCTGTGGTTCTTGCCAGTCTTGGGGCACTTGACGCGGTCTAGTGCTGCGGGATTGAGGAAGACGAGTAGGCGAACTAAAGCCTGTGCGTTATGGCTTTCGGCACCGTGTCCCATGAACCATGATCTGTAGTTGTTTCCGAGTGGAGATTCGAGGTCAAGCTCGGCGACAAAACGCTTGACTTCCTCATCGGAGGGGTATTTGGTGGACGGTTCGGGTAAGGAGGGCATTGAAGAGAGTATGGGGAATAGCGATTAGACTGAGAGAGAGAGAGAGAGAGAGAGAAACTTGGTATATGTCGAACCCATCAGCGAGTTACATATTTAAATGCATCCCATACCCACTTGGACCTATTTCGCTGACCGACGACGTGTGCTTGGACCTTCGAATGCTATGTGCGGATCATGAATTCTTGTTCACTTACCGGATACTTTACTTTTTACAAAAGGTATCTCGATGGGAAGTTGAAAGCTTTGACCAAAAGCTTTGGCCCGCAATTCTTATCTTGGACTTTACTCGTGGTCAATTAAATTGATTTATCGTCTGGCGGCGTTGGTCGTCTAGTAGAGTTCTTTTACATGATACTTCTTCTATGGTAAAGTCGTACTTTCGGTGAGCTATTATTGAATTACATTAACTACTAGGACTGATTAGGGATATTCAAGCTTTGTTTCCTCATCATCGTTTGTCAGAGTACGATCCACATCATTAGTGGCATTAGTAATGTCTATGTCTTCTCCGTTCGAGTCCTGTTTTTCCATCTCCTCATTTTCGCCATCCATTTCGTCATGCTGATTATCCGTCTCCTCATCTTCGCCATCCATCTCTTCATCGTCATCTACTTCGTCTTCGCGTTGAAGAAGGTAAGATCGAGGATTGTCAAGCAATCGGTCGAAGAGATGACGTAGAGTCATCAGTGTAGGGCGTTCTCTCTGGTTCCAAAGGAACTGAGTAGAAAGTCTGGGAGGAGAGGGCTTGTTAGGGGCCCAAGGAGTTCCAAGGGCATCGTATAATGCACGATAAGAGTTGAGGTCTTCGAAAAGCTCGAGACGGAATGGCGGCGTAAGCCATTGGTGGCACGGGGTAGCGTACGTATTGTGCTTTGGCAAATAACACTATATATGTTTTAGATCTCCTTGTTTGTATAAAATGCGAAGAAAAAACTTACTCGCCGATAAAGCCGACCTGCGTTCCTCCAGTCTTTGGTTCCTCCGCTAACCTGCACTTGAGACCATACGTGAGTTCCGCGATGAGCGAGGTCTTGAAAGGTTTGCATTCGAGACATCTTTCTCAACTCCTGGATGATGAGTTGCTTGAGCTCGCTGCGAATGAGATTCTTCTCCTGCGAGCGGAGTTCTGGATGTCGACGGGGGGATAAGAAGGGTATGAGATGTGCGGGAAAAGGTTCATAGTGTCTGTGAGTATTAGTGATTTCTTCCAACGGTTTTTATAAGTCCAACGAAGCTTGGACCTCCAGAAGTAGCGAAAATAGAGCGCATTGTTTCACATTACATAAAGTATCTTTGAGGTCAAAGTGGCAAGGAAAATAATGACCAGAAGTAGGACCAAGCGCAGTCATCTTGCTTTTTTTGTTTTTGTTTTTGTTTTTTATCTCTTTGCGGTGTGCACGGCCTTGCGATTCTAAATCTTGGGGTGGTCAATTCTGCTCGACAATTCTATATAGAAAGTTAATTATCATATACTATACTATACTCATTAGTATTAACAACAGAGTAATAACGGAAAGTACGTGTAGACGAACGTAGATTCGTAGAATTTGAAGGAAAAGCGCGACGCGACAGATGATGTCAATGTCATGTGCTCTATCACATGATTGATCAGACGGTAAAAATTACCGCCTACCTCAAGCGTGACGGTGTTGCTAATGCTACATGACTGCAGTCATGGGCGATGCTTTGACTGGAGTCAAGGTATCCGTGTTGGATTAACACACGAGCACACGGCTCACTATTGTGTCATGACTGTAGTCATGAACAGTTTCTTGACTGAAGTCAAGAACATGAAGAAGGGTCAATGTGGTCTGTGTCAAGGTAACGGTAACCAGGCATGCAACAACGGGTAAGCATTTCTTTGCACTACGAAACAGCTGATACAGTGTGCTAGCTATTGTTCTGTAGGGATATGTACGTCGACTACCTATTCATCATCCTGAGTGAGGTCTATTACTTCAACTGGGAGTTTATTGTTCGTGGACTCCGTTTTGTCCTTCCTGGCCTTCTTCACTAATGGGATTTCTTCATTATCTTCTACGGAGTCCTCCCGAGAACGTTTTCGATTGGTCTTAAGAGTAGAGTGGACAACAGGAGGCTCGTCAGCGTCCGAGGTGGTTTTGTCCTTGACAGATGTTTTGGATTTGTCTTTGTCAATTAGATCTGTCGACCGTATGAGTATGGGGCTATCAGGAGGTACTGGAGGTAAACCTACTTTGTTCCTCGCGTGTGTAGCGATCCTCCAAGTCACGAAGGGCACGGCGGAAACAGATGTCGTGTTCTTGGTCCGGTTGGAAGAGGAGAAGAGGACAACAGCAATCACTTGTGTCCTCCTGCGACAAGTCAGTACAAGTAGGCGAGATATCATACAATTTACTCACATCTACTCTCGTCAGGGAACCAAGTTTTTTGTCAGGATCCAGGGATATCCTAACTCGGTGGTAGGTTTTGGAATTTCGTCGGCATCGTGGAGCGTCGAAAATATCCTCATGTGCTTGGGCAACAATTACAAGGAAGGCGACTTCGCAACGCTCCTTGTAGTCCAACCAGTCACAATCATCGGTGGCGTCTTGGAGGGGGTCAGTAAGGGAAAGCTTGGAAACAAAATCAAGAAGGTGATTTTCGTTGTGGGTGACGGTGAACAGCATCTTGTGGGTTCAAGTTGAGGGGTGAGAATGAGGTAGAGTCTTGTTTCCGCGGCGTATTTATGATAAAATAACCTTTTTGTTAATTTTGTCTTGCTGTGTGTGATGCAATGGTACCAACCTCGCAATCGATGCCACTGGGTCAATGAATGGTCTGTGAAGTTAATGGAAAAAACAAATATGGGTGGATCACAGGTAGACAAATCAGCGCTTCGGAGATGTTCGGGAGCTTGGACTCCATACAGGCGGGAAGGTGGTCGCTTCCGGGGATGTTCAGCTTGGACTCCCATACAGGCAGGAAGGTGGTCGCTTCCGGAGACGCTCGTGAGCAGCTTGGACTCCCATACAGACCAGAATCACGACAGATCATTTCGAGATCAATGGAAAAAACTTCTGATAATGTTTATTGGAGGATTAAGCTGAGAGGTTCCCTGAAGGTGTAGATTAAACATTGTATGTGGTATGTGTACCTCCGTTTGTCGTTCTTTTTGGTTTCTTAAATGATGTTATGGCGTACCCTCCATGTTTGAATAGATCCGTGTCCGAGTGGATGGGTTAGAACCTACCGTCACGGCCAATGATATACGATTTTCGTTATCGGCGATGGGTTAAGTGTGCCATATTCACGTCGGCGCACTGTGAAGCAGATAACAAGTTGGAATTTTCTGTGGAAAAGCATGTTTGTCCAGCAGAAAAGAAAGGAAACAAAAGCAATGGGAATAGGAACTTACGTCTGGTCTGAGCGGCTCGACTACGAGTGTATCGGATGGGTAATGCTGTTTAACGTTTGATGTGCAGTGGTATTCAGTCTCGAAGAACGAAAAGAGTTACGTGGTGCTTACCCAAATCGCCAGGATGACTGGAAAGCGGTAGGAAGGTCGGAGAAGTTGCCAGTAGACCTTGATGAGGATATGAGGAAAAGAGAGTGGAAGGTATTGATGGATGAGTGAAAGGGAGGAAGCGCGAAGGAGTCAAAACAGAGTCAAAGCTTGAATGGGAAAGAGAAGGTGGTAGAGGAAAAGGATGGACAACCGGTACCTGATCTCTTGTTCCGACATCTGCGATGGTCCTTAAACCGGGTAGAAATGATAGACTCGAAGCAGGAAGTGGGTAGGGCGAATCACGGAGGAGGAAAAGGGAGTATAGAAGTGTATGCTTGTACTAGCGAGATATGAAGGGAGTATGGAGTGGGGGTGGGAGGGCCACCCCGAAAGATCGAGTCAGGAACGGTTCTCGGACAGAGCGGGTTATCGAAAGGGTCGAACACGAAGTACGAAACAGAACGAGGCAGACAATGGAAAGGGGAAAGCAGTGTGTTAGTGACGTTGCAGAAGGAAACTGTTGGGGTGAAGGGTGCGAAGACACGAACGACGCACTGAATAGACCCATCCGTTGACTCTGACTACTTTCCAGCCCTCCAACAGTCCGTTCGTTGACCCCCTTCAAGTTCCCAGTTCCCTTCCGACAGTTATTTGACGCAAAAAGGGAGCTCCCGTCGTTTAGTTGATGGCTTCACCGGAGGTTCGTCGGTGGTAGGAGAGAACAGTGGAAGGGCTACCCCGAAAGATCGAGTCAGGAACGGTTCTTGGATAGAGCGGGTTATTGAAGGGGTTGGACATGGAGCACGAAAAATAACGAAGCAGACGATGGAGAGGGAAAGCAGTGTGTTAGTGACGGTGCAGAAGGATTCTATCGGGGTGAGGGATGTAAAGACATGAACGACGCACTGAGTAGAAGGCCCATCCGTTGACCCTAACTACTTTCTAGCTCTCCAACAGTCCGTTCGCTGACCGCTTTCAGTTCCCAGTTCCCTTCCAACAGTAGTTTGACCCAAGAAGGGAGAATCGTTTAGTTGACGGCTTCACCGAAGGTTCGTTGAACCGGTATGGTTTCGAGGCGACCAGCTGTATTCCACGGAGCAAGTTGTTTAAACGACCAAATATGAGGCATTAAGAGGAAAGATGGACCATGGAACAGGAAAAAGTCATTGAGGAAGCAGTAACAACGGATCTGTCGGTAATGGCAATAATGAAAGGCACAAGTCGATGATGAATGACTCACTGACGAGAAAGGTCACTCCATCTGGCAGTTCTAAGGTCTCCGGTGATTGTATCCAGTCCAAAACTTTCCAACGGCGGTTTGACGAAAGTAAGTGGCAGAGCTACGATAGGTATCGGAATCGAATAACAGAAAAAGCAGGGAGAACGGTATCGTCTCTATTGCGGGTGTGTTAATTCGAGGTCGTTTACTTGCCAGCTGGACTGGGCTTAAAGGTAAGGGAGTAGAGCTCAAGGGAGTAAAAGAAAATGTTTAAGCGTGGAAGCACCGAACATGTGACGCGCGACGAGCATTCTCACTTCAGGGCCTTGGACAACTGTTCAGCATCATTTTCATCCGCTTTGCTTCCACTTGACACCATGCGCAAAGGCCATGGCTTCATCTATATACTGAGCGTTCCCGGTTCTAGTTTGAAGAAAGTCGGGTTCACCAAGAGGGATCCGACAGTCCGCCTGAAAGAATGGCAAGCTTCGTGCCCTTCGATGTCCTTCGAACTACAATCATACATCGAATGCCATCGGGTTAAAGAAACAGGTAAAGATACTTCTTTGGGTCGGTCATGGCATAGAAAGCACGGATGTGACTCGCCTGCTTTCAGAAAAGCGTATCCATAGGATGCTGAGGAGGTTGCGTGTGATTCGCCGCTGTCCGGACTGTAAGTAGTCTTTTCATTGTGGTATCGTATCTGAATGTGATAAAAGGTCGACAGCGTCATCGTGAATTGTTCGTGGTCAACGCTTCCGACGCTTTGTGCGACTTGCTCATCTATGTGGCGAATGCATGGGCTATTGGGCTATTGGGTTAGTTTCCGTTAGGACTGTAAGTAACTCGTTCGTTGTGGTATAATGTCTGAACGCGATTTAGTCGACGGCGTCACCACGAACTGTTCCTTATCATTAGCGCTTCCGACGCTTTGTACGATTTGTTGATGTGTGTGATAAATTCATGGACTTGTGGGCTATCGGGCTAGTTTCCGTTCCGTCTGCACCCTACGTGTTTCGTCTTTCTGCTTTCGTCTTGCTGTCCGCTATGATTTGTGTTGTGAATGTATGGATTTTCTTGTTCTTATACACTACACTACTTGTGTATACGATCCTTCGGTACTGACAAGTGTGTATCTTTCCTGATTGGTCCTTGAGTTTGTTCTATCGCATACGTATCTAGTCAAGAACGGTGTATCTAACTTTATGAACTCGGTCTAGTGTTAGTCTACACACGGACCATCTAAGGCGTGGACCAGTGTTTGTGCACGGACCATCAAAGCGACTCTTTAAACCATCATCATATCCGTAATCGCTTTTGCTTGTTATCGCTAGTGAGTGTTTCCGGGCTTTTTTGAGAGGCTGGTATCTGATTATCCACGTAGTGGTCAACGTTTCGGACGGAATTGTCATTCTGAAAGGTGTGTAGATAACTATAGAACCGGAGCGGTCAGAAATGAACGAAAGCTGATTCTGGTTTTACGTCTCATTTTGCTACTATTTGATACTTTTGTCTCTGTAAGTATGCACTGATACTAGATGCTATCAAGGAACACGGATCGAAAAATTCGGATGGACAAAACTCTTCTTCCATGCTCTGTCACAGGCTGCGTCCGCCAAGTCTAGACACGTCCGAAAATCCAAGGAATACGTTTCGGGCGGAAGCTCGGGAAAGAAGAAGAAAACAACGTCTCACAAGGAAAATTCATCGAGACATCGAGGAAATGGGTCGACAAGAACTGCTCCAGCAATATCCGCTGCAGTTAAAACGAGATTGAGAATGGATTTGGAGGAATATAGGGACAGTCGTCGTGCTTATGGTAGGGATTTCTCCAGCGAGATTCACCCTGGGACTGGATCTACCTCCACAGCAGACTCTGGTTCGGATATTCGGCGTCAAATGGATGACATGAGTATGACGCCAACGGAAGATGACGAACAGGCAAACGAGATAAAGTATGTCAACGAGGACATGGAGGATGGTGATACTGCAGTTTTCGTTATGCAAGTCGAAGCTCTGAGTAATCGTGAGTTTTTCTGACATTTGGGATGTATAAAAGAGTGTAACTGCAACCACAGAATTATCGGGAGCAATCATATCTAACCATTAGGCCAACTGACCGCGTAATCTTTGTCTTTCGCTCACTTTGTTCCCTGCTTCAATCGAACTTCGGCTCCAATCCAGGAAGGCATCAACCCCCTCCCCCTTATCAGATAAGGACCAGTCCAATCGTTTCCTCTTGTATATCTATCTCATTCCAAGATATCGCAATGACAACTTTCCCGAAAAGCTACTGCACCCTTCTGGCATATTGTATACTATACATGTATCATACTTCAATCTCCATGCTATATCTAATCGTTCTTAATCTACTACAAATCGACACTGTTCGTATATATGTATATACGCATTACACTTTCTCATTCATGACTTCTTATAGGGACTTCGGCCCTCATCTTGACAGAATTTCGCATATTTATTTACATGCAAAAGCGTTATCTTCCAAGTAGCTTTCTATATTACGTATGTATACGCTTTCGAACACCATGCTGCTTATATGTTGAAGTATGATACTCACGCGTAGCTCACCTGCACATACATACCATTTTACGGACACCGTTACGATGGGTGAGAGCTTCGACCAAGAGTAGTGTGTGCGTAAAGGTGTAATGCAGAATACGTCTACGTAATGGACTTGAGGCGGTAATTCGTCGGGCTCTCTGACCGCTTGAATAAGGGCTTTCGACACGTTGAGATAATTCCTCAGTCCCAAAGATTCGTAGTTTGGACTGATTACCAAGACGCTTTGTTGAATAAGCGGGCCCGGTTGGGGAAATGTGGTTGAATGCCGGCAGGGTAAAGATCACGTGGCATTTGTGGATTGATGTGGTCAGGTCAAAGTTGAAACCATTGTCCATTGAAACCTGACAACCGGGTTCAAACAATGGGCCTTATTAAACATAAGAAAGTTTAAACTAAAACCCTGTGATAGTACAGTGGCACACTCGTATGACTTACTAGGAGATGGAGCTTGTAGTGGACTAAACTACTTAGTGAACTGATGTTAAGGATAGTACATCAGGAAATCCCCCCCCGTAAAACTTTGATTCGATTTTGCAAAATTTTGAAAGATCAGACACAATTATTCAAATTTTGTGATATTTCAAAGTATTGCTAGATTTTCCAGCCCCCCTACAAAATCTTTCATACTTATGCACGATTTTGCTTATATTTTGCCCGATGTTGCCTTCTTAGAATAATGTTTTTAAACTAATGCAGTCATATAATAGCTTGAGAATGCCAGTGTATTCCATGCCGATCACATATAAGTAAGTATAAACATAATATATGTAACTACTCCATTCCGTCAACATCAATCATGGGCAGATCAAATGATGTGGATGTAGAACCGCGATTACTGGATCATTTTTAAGTGCTAGACATGGTGAGAACTCGAAAAAAAACTTACCTATTGACCTCACGATAGAGCCGAGCAGTCATATTGTGATACTTTTCACGCCCACGCCCATTAGCTCCTATAATCCTCTTGCTGCAAATATCAACCAGGTACTGATACTCATCAGTCATGAGAGAACCCGAGAAGTCTTCACCAGTACGTTCACCACTAAGCCACTCTCTCAAAGCAGCAAATACCTATTTGGTTGATTTAAGAGCCAAAGAAAGAATCAAAATAATGGGACAATACCGCGACACTAGCTAAAGCAAGCATAGCTGTAGGAATCTCTTTTGCTTTGTCAGTCTCGCTGCTAGACATAAAATTGACATCATATTGTTTGCCATATGACTTGGGACCCTGGAAAAAGGACTGCTTGATGACTTCGACAATCGCGGGATGGCGGTAAGGTTCGTTCAAGCGCCAAGATGAGGGCTGCATGGGCTAGAGACCGAGTTCATAGAGCTTGTCATAAAAAAGTTGAAAGACTGTTACGCACATTGTTCAACGGAAAGATATATGCCTGGCGGTCCACAAGACCCTTTACGAGTGCAGCACGATCATTTGGTAAAAGCTTTGCAAACTCGTATAAACCTGGAACTACTGCGACCGCTATTTTCTTGACATCGCCTCGCATAGACGAAACTCGGCCCATAATCTATAAAATGTAGACAAATCAATAGTTGGTCTTGTAATGAAAAAAAACTTACATATGCAATTAGGAAGTCACGATATTCTTCTTCTTGTTGGATCCGGTTCAGTACATGAGGTTGCTTGAGCTTGGTACAAGCAGTAGTTAGAGACAGGTCAACCATTGTGTGAGCTTCTTCGGGTGTAGGAAACGCATTCCGAAACAGAAAGAGGCCAATAGCAATAGAGATAGACTCCTTCATGACCTTTGCAAGTGTCGGAGGCTGATTCTCTTTCTTGATGTAACGTTTGCCGCTAGCAGGGTAGGTCATAAAAGTAGTATAATCCCAACCGTTGTTGCGTGGCTGCAAAATAATTATTCAACCAAGAATAACGGTCATTGACATAAGGACTTACATCTGCGCTAGCTGGATGGGATGATATTTGTGCAGCCGAGGTATGGCTATTTGAGGGCTCGGTAGCACGCTGAGTGTTTTGCTTCGATACTTTATTTGTTGTTGTCTTTGATGCTTGTAGAACGGGCCGCTCGAGGGGGTTTAGTTTAATTAGCTGACTGATAGTATGAACACGAACCTCGGAGTTGTATTTTGTATCCTGTACAGTGGGCTAGAGAATATGAGACATGAAAAGGCTCGACCTCACGGAAACTCACCTTAGTAATCTTGTTAACCTCTTCCGAGTCAGACTCATCCTCGTCATTGATGCTCATATTGAAAGCACTTGAGGCATCTGAGGTACCAGCATCGGTTTCAGGAGGAAATCCGTCATTGAAGCCAGAGGAGTTAGTCGAGTAAGTGGAGGAACGTCGAGATACTGTAGGTGCAATGAACGGAATAGCTTCACTCTCATCGTCATCCGATTGCAGGTCGTCAGCCCGCATTACAGCTATTAACTGCTGTTAGTAATAAGCTGTGCCAATCACGTGATTAGGGAACCATACCTGACTTCTTACTCGCTCGCTTTCCCTTCCCAACCAGCTGCACCTGCTGAAAACCGCCTTAATGACAAGCCAAAAGTAAGGTTGGGAATGTTAAACTCACCTCCTCAAGTAAATCATCTGCGCTAATGCTCTGACTATCGTCAATGTCTTCATCTTGGTCACTAATGTCATCATTTTCAGGATTGTAGTTTCCAGTGTCGTCTCCACTGTCTGCGTCCTCTTGGATATCGTCATGGGCCACTGGGTCTCGGACAATAGTGCTACGGCCTGCGCGAGCTTTATGGATGTAGTGACTTGTGAGTACCTAGCGTAATTATAGAAAAAAATGGGTACTCACTTCGGGTTTGAGGAGCTGTCATTTCGGCCTGAGAAGCGTCCGTACGCTTCAGAGACATTCCCTTTTCCTGGGACACTACCCACCGCCATGTAAGAGTTATGGTGGTATGTAAAAGAGTATGTTACTGACCTTTGGCACGGCCTTTAGCATTATTGGAGGGCATAGCCTCGTTTGTTGACTTCTTGGAACCTCATGACGCCAAAGAAAGTGAGCTATACAACAAAAAGAAGATTATTGAAGGGGACTTACTCTTTTTTCCTTTCGAGTCTGCCGTTTTCGACTTTTTGGATGGTGCCGGGTTCTCGTCAAATTTCGCATTGCCCCGTTTCGCTGCTCCTACCCAAACTATAATATAGGGTATACAAACACTGAATTTCTATGTGGGAGAGAGTCCGAGAGACTCTGACCTTTTTTCGCCAGCGCATCTTGCTTTGTGCCTCGTGCAGGTCCTGTCGTAGCGTGAGTACTGTAGCAGAGTAACATTCAACATAAGGCTCAGTGCTCACGTGCTGTACTTTCTTGCTCCTCAGAAATAGTCGTTGTTTCTGACGGCGGGGTGTCTGAGGCCAGAATGTCCGCGAGCGACTGAAGCGGTTTGGATGACATGGAGGTTGGGGAGAGAGTTGTCGTAGGGAAAAAATAGGCAAAAAAATTAGGATCAAAATGAGATTTGTTTTTCTGGTGGGTTTTGGCCCCTTTTCTTATCATCGCCTTCAGGTGACTCATATTAGTCTTATCTCCACCGCAACATCTGTTATTCCAACTACACACATCCGGCCCTCTCTTTCCCAAATGTCTAGTCGCTGTGGAGGCTGTAACCGTCAGTTTAGTGGGGGTGGTTTTTTGCAACACCTCCGGAAGACGACAAATCTTGCTTGCAAATCTTATGGCTCTCGGATCTATTCAAATTCTGCAATGACGACAGATGCCCTCGCAACCATGTTGTCCGACTCTAGCAACACCCAGAACAGTTTCGGCGCACCACAAGTGGCAGAGCTTATGGCTGTTGATAGTGTTGGGGATTTGTTCAGGGACTATGATGAGCTAGAAGAGAATGTAGATGTTATAACCCGGGATGCTACTAGCTTTTCGGAGAAGGATGTATGCCAGTGGTCCGACTCGGACTCCAATGATGACGGTGATGAGGATGAAGCTGGTGCTGCTGCTGAGTGCGAGTATGACTGGGAACCGGAGATCCTTCAGAGTAGTGAGGTTTCCGAGTCTCGCTCCCCTTCCCCTGATCTTGAGGGCATTCCAATTGACTTGTACCGACCCATTGTACTTCCGCCATCCAAGCCTCCACCTCCCTCCCTCCCTGACTGTCTGCGGAAACCATTCATCAAGCCCTATTCGGACCCGCACGCAGGAGCCCCTTTGTCAACCCAAACTACTATTCTTGACGGAAACGATGTCTACACTGAGAAGATCGGTCACAAGGGGAATATTTGGGCCCCATTTCAGTCTGAGATAGACTGGAAGGTCACGAAATGGGCCAAATTGCGAGGTGCAAGCTCCACGGCTGTAACAGAACTTTTGTCCATTGACGGGGTAAGTTGCATACAGAGTTCCTCACGAGTTGCAGGTCAGTGCAAGTACTCGCGGATGAGCCGTGATCTGACCCGCAGGTATTGAGGATCCGCGGATCCAGGTACCCGTAGGTCCAGGTCAGTTGCGAGTCCGGGTTGCAGAAATTTTTTATGACCTTGACCCGCAGGTACCCATGGGTACCACATATAAGATTTTCAGCCACAGTACAACTTACATAAATTAATATCTGAGTCCAGGAGTACTTTAAGTAAGTACATATATTTAAATTTGATCTCTTCTGTTACAACAGACAAATGGAAAAA
>ML180378.1:0-16951 GCA_004369135.1 Dendrothele bispora CBS 962.96 | reverse complement strand
TGTATGAGAACAGGTGTATTGACACCACAAAGGAAGAACACAGACATTTTTGGGGTCATGGAAATTCCAGACTTCCAGGATATCACGATGGATACTATTTTGGATCGGGTAATGGGTCACCTTAATAATGGTTTTTATGTTATGGAGGGTGAGCTATGAGACATTCACCTATTGTATGGTGCTCATATCAGCTCAAATCCTGGACAAAAATATAATCTCCAAGTGAAAAAGCGGTCTGTGAAATATGACTTGGGAATCTGACCCAGAAAAACAATTGAATACGCTAATGATCAATTGACATTGTGAGGTCGGGAATTTTTATTGGTCAATCGGCAATTGTATGCCTGGGAATTGGTAATGTCCACACATCCGCTAATTGTCAAAGTTACTCGGTTCAAAAGCCAATCCTTAGTGTACCCATTTCCAGTCTATGCCCTTAGAATGATTAATGTATCAGAACCCAGAAAAATAGTGCCAGAGTGCCAATTGACAATGTGATGCCATACTATTATAGGTGCTCAGCCACTGGGCGGCACGACTAACTGAAATTACGGGATATTCTCCCTTCCCGGCATTAGTCTCTGCCGAAAGTCATGGAATGCTGGAAAGCACCTTCGGCAAGCCTGCATATTTACTCTGAACTTTGAAGTACACCGGCGACAAGAAATGATGACTCTCCCTACCAAATATGGTATTAAATCCGAGCATCGGCTTGATAGGAATTGAAGGTTTGGCCTGTTCCCATCTATTTTGCCTTCTGACATCTGATAGTCAGTGTGGGTGAGTCTTAACGATGCCATTAGCTTGCCACTAGCTTTCGACAACAAAAGAATTCATTTTCAGGAACATCTCTTCATCTGGGACTCGGAGGAGTTGTCATTTTTTGCCATCAGTGTATACTTATACAACACTTTCTGACTTGTTGAATGTTACAAAACCAAGATATGTTTATACTTAATGCAGATGTCATTTACCTATACATTATGCAGTATGAGATAGTCCTTTATCCTAAGTTAGGCACACTGATTTTTTATCTGT
Source organism: Dendrothele bispora CBS 962.96 (assembly GCA_004369135.1). NCBI lineage: Eukaryota > Fungi > Basidiomycota > Agaricomycetes > Agaricales > Dendrothele > Dendrothele bispora. The sequence goes on along the minus strand of ML180378.1, from coordinate 15,913 downwards.
TATGAAGATCTATGCATAGGTAAGAGATCCACTATGAGGGATTCATTTGTGTTCAAGAAGATCATAATGCAATATCCAAGTCTCCAAACAGTGTTGTACTTTCCTTGCAGTAAAAATCCTTTTCAAAGAGGAGAAAAATTTGTTTACCTTGATCTATATGTATGAGCTGCTCTGGCCACTGCATATGCAGAAAGAAAAAAAGATTGAACAACCTGAATACCTACTTTTTGAGGGGCCAAGCATGAGTTCCCACTCAACAAATGTCCTATTTGTCCTGTTACATGATGGGAAGCAAGGATGCGGATGCACCCAACTTTGCAAATATCTAAGCACAAAAACAGGGGCTACAAAAGTATTGCGCAAAATAAAATGGACTTCCGAGCTCGGCATCAAAATAAAAATTTTGCAAGCCCGCCACAGTAGCCGGACCGTTAGCGGGGTTCCAAACTACACTCGGCGCCACCATTCACTCCATAAACAGCGGGCCAAGATTTGAACCAAAAGTTCCCATTTGGTTGCATTGGAACTTAAGTAGAAATTTGTTTCCGTTTTCACTTATTGGAACCTTGCGATTGACATGCCGCTATAAGAAAATAAGCACGTGTCGAATTGTCTATGCGTCGGGTAACTTTCACATTTAAACATTGGCACTTACTTACTTGTGACAATTATAATTTTGTCCGAAAAATGATGTGATATGCTCAACATACAGTAGGGCATCTTGTGAGTATATTATGTCCAGAAATCAAGACACTATAGGCTGTTTTGAGCACGCGGTGAATGTTTTGTTCCAGTGTGTCGGTGTTTAGTGAAAATCAGGAAATGGGTCAATGCCTTGTTCAGACCATGTCTGAAATGGCATATCTGCTTCTAAGCTAGTCAATCTACTGCTATATTCATTTGAACACTTCACAAAAAGTTTTGGAGCGGGGGACAGCCAGGGGACAGCACCGTTGTTGAGTTTGTGACCACTCCGCCGCATGGGCAGACCTAAATAAGGAAAATGACGTCATCGCCTACCCACCCCCATCAATTTTCGCATATCTCCTGATCACGCTTCGCAGTCATCAACAGCCGACATTGGCATGCGTAAGGTTTTAAACTACATATCTAAACACCCCAGATGCTCCCCGAAAAGGTTGAGCTCTCAGGAAATGGGAAGTGACCCACTTCCTGGTCTGCCCAGCTTCCTGATAGAAAATAGTACGTGAGATACAGTCCCATTTAATTGCGGATGTGGTATATATATTCCTCAGTACTTTTGAAGTACTAGTGATAGGACCCCTGAATATCCCAACAAATATTAATGTTTGATACACGTTTTATCCGAACTTTTTTGTGGCGCAGAATTCCCACATTTTTTGATGTCAGATTTGGGCTTTTTGGGTTAATTGCAGATGATTTCGAAAATTTTTTCTGACCAAAACTTGGAAATTTATCCGAACTTTGTATCAAACATTTTGTTGGGATATTCAGGGGTCCTCTAGTGATCCGTCTTCGTTCGAGGTCAGGTTTGGATCCGTATGGAGACAACTTTGAAGAGGAAAATAGAGCTCGAAGAGACTCCAAGCTTGAAAAATATCGATGCGAAAACTTTGCAATCGGGAAGAGATTGTTGGAACAGAATGTCATTTTTGGGATTTATATCAGTACTGATATGTTTTTTTTTTTCAAGATGTTTACCAGTCGATTGACAGCCGGAAAGAGACGTTGCTGAGCTCGCACGAGGACAAGGTCAAGACCATAAATCATTGGATGACTTCCCGTAAGCTTTATTTTCCAAAAATCATCGATATCATCCATTAATCCAGCCTCCTACCCAGGCTATCGGTCGCTCCGCCAATTTTCAATCGCCGATCAAACCTTATCCAATTCGCTTACGCTCCCTAACGCCTGGCACAATTCAGGGCGTGCCTTGTTTGGCCCCTTCAGTCACCATTCAGTCGGCTATTTTTTGAATTGGGGACCGTCACCCGAATTCAATAAGGTTTGCTGAAATCAAAAATTTCACGGAGCGATCCGTAGCCTGGGTGCTGCCATTAATCCCGGATATCGTAATTGCTAGCCGAGCTCCTTTAAGACATCTGCAGCATGCAACAATTGGAATTTGAAAATTTCAGTTCTAGATACTCATATCTAGCCTAGGAGGCCTCAGGTCCCTAGATTGCTTCTCGCGGCGTTGCGTCTTATTTTGGACCAAGCTCCGCGATGCCGGTTCCTCCTCCGAGCTGTGAGCCTGTGACGACTAAAACTTTGCTGGAAGCTGAGTATATATGTCCATGAATACATGCATAAGCTTGAAGAAAGGAATAGTAATCGCGCGCTATAGCCTTTTCAAAATCGGCTTTAGTTGTGCTAAGTTGACCCACTGTCACAAACTGTATCGAAGTCCCGCACCATAGAACTAAGTACTACTGATAACTAGAAGTAAAAGAATACTAAAACAGTATTTTTTGTCAGTCTCCTCCTCCTGACACTGTATGAGAGTGAGGGTGTCGAGAAGTGTCAGAAAATATTGGAGGAAGCTGGATAACAACGGTGTGATATGTCGCGGCATCCAAAGGGCCGAACTTCGCTTTCTCGGGCTACTGCCAAAACACCTTACGGGAACGGTAAGGAAATTAATCCTCCAAGTTAAGTAATAAAATTGAATATGAAATTTGTATTGAGCTAAGCCAAAAAGCCGGTCAAGCCGACCCGCAAATCACGTGATCTAGGATGTAATGACGGATTTGGAAAGTTGCTGTCTATCGAGCGACGATGATTCCGGAATTCCCAGGCACTACGTGAGAGTCGGATTTTTCCTGCCTCTGGCACCACGCATATTGCGGTAGCCGTGTAATCTACTTACCTACCTACCTACCTGGAACCTTTGGTCCACATGTCTGACAGCTTGCTCCTCTCCTACCTTTCTTAGCCAGTCTCTGCGCTCTTTTTGTTGTTTCAAGACTGGAACGCCCGGACGGAAATGGTCAAGGTGTGTATCAGAATCTCTATAGGATGATTTTGGACGCAATCCCAACGGTCTAACGGTTTTTGGAGCTCTCTATGGGCTGGTATTTACTACGACAAACACGCTCGTGGGGTTATGAAAGAAGGGTACGATAAAGTGCCTTACCAGTCTTCTAAATCATTGTCTGCCCCCGCCCACAGTACTATGGAAGAGCATTCAAAGTACGGATACCCGACCGCTGGACGGTAGTGGCGACAGCCCAACCATGATCAATAAAGCCCCTGACGACGTGTTGTCTTACGACGAGGCTGTTCTTGCCTTTTGCACCCAGAGTCTCCGAAATCGACTATACCGTGAGCAACGTACACTCCTGTTGTAGGCATCGTATGTATCCCTACCATGGGTACCATGGTCGTATGCAACTCTACCATGTGAACGTCGTTCGGAATAAATCGACAAGAAACATTGCGACGAGATTTTCTGACGTACGGGACGAAATCATAACTTCTTTCGCTGAACAAATTTCAGTTACTGAAGGTGCGTAGTCCACTCAAATGTTCTTGGATTGACTAATCTTATAATTTGTATAGAATGGGTTTCCATGCCCGCACTTAACACTATTATGAACACCCATCCTCTGCAGAACCACCAACCGTCTCTTTGTCGGACTTCCCTTATGCGCGTCTTCACTTCTGATACCCTTTCGCTTGACCGCCGAATTGAGCGATTTGTTTCTTGCGACCCAATATTCTCCTTCCTATTTAGGCAAATATATTGTTACTAACGTTAAATATGATGTGTTGCCGAACAGGCCCGAATTCATCACTAGGCTTCACAAAAAACAATAAACGAATAAAACACTCACTCTCTTCCATATGGCTGGAGCAAGTGGGGATCAAGCATGCCGAATTCCATCGTGCGATCAAATACTTGGAAGGTTTTCGGAAATCTGGATTACCCTGGCGCACAAATTGAATACTAAACCAAGCCTGCTGCGTATGCACGGAATCAGTAAGCAATACTCTCTCTGACCAGGTTCGCCAGCGGGAAAGAGCACTCTTTTAGATGATCGCAAGGTAATATTCCAAATCTTCAAGGCAATTATAGATGTTCATCATCTCTTTCAGTGAGCGGCCTCTACTTGTAGATCCCACTGACGCCGAACCCCTAATTGACGAGGAATGGGGTTATCATCCCGACGAGCCTGAGGACGCTAAAGAAGTGGATGAGAGTGAGATAGAGAGAGATAGAGATAGAGATAGAGAGTGACATTGGAAGTGACGAGGAAGATGATTTGGAAATCGAAAACGAGGAATTGAGCAATGAAAGTGGCATAATCAGCAAACGAAACGAGGATGGTTTGGCTGGGTATCGGGATAGCGAGCGGAGGATTGTTGATGGATCTGGCCATGAAACATCCGTGGTCGGGGGAAGGAGGAGGAAGAGGAGTCTATTAACCGGACAGAGGAATATTACCAGTGCGGGTTACAAAAACGACAGTGTTCGGGTGTAGTGAGGTGGAAAATGGAAGGTAGTGGAGGCAGTGCTAGTGCCAGAGGGGACTAAGGGGAAGCAAGGAGAGGTCAAAGAACCACAAGAGGTTGTGTTATGAGTCATGAAGTGGGTGTTGAGGCTGGTGGAAGAAGAGAAAAGCACAACGCCAGGACCCCCTCAAGTGTCGCGTCACGCCTTGAAAGTCTCGGGGCCTGATTCAGGTCAATTCCTCGCGCTGTCCTGGTCTCCTCTTTCTTTCGTATGTACAGGGGATCCAGGATGTCTGGGGGGGCTAATGCAGTGAGTTGTAGACTCAAATTCCTGCTATATTACTACTAACGATACTTATGAAGCGCTAAATATGTTACTTACTTTCAGCAGCTCAAGGAGATATGACACTCGATGTCCTGACGATATGAATTCCTCATCCATCGAGCTCAACATACACATGTTCCAAGGTGTAGGAGAAAAGTTACCTTAGCATTGCATGAGAAACCGTCTTCGCTGTCAGAATCACGTGACAGTAACATCGTGCCCTCAACATTTCACGGCCTCGAACAACTCTATCTCTCTTCCACGAAACAAATTTCGGAACGACTCTGTGATGAAGAGACGGGAGCGGAAAGCGCCGATCGAACCCGAGGGGAAAACGTCTGTTCCCCATAATTCGGTGGGTACCTATGGATGATTTTGTCTGTCCTAAACTAATGTGTGATCTGCAGCTTTTCGACAATGCATCAGCGATAAATTTTGTCGGTTCCACCATTAACTTGACGGATAATAGTCTGAATGTCGAAAGAGACAACAACATCAACCACTATCAACGCCAGCCACAAGTCGGTCTTTTCTTTTAATTTTTGATGCACACCTAACTTCCTCACAGGATGCTCTCTTGATATTCTTGGTCGTTGCGGTGATCATGTTGGGTTACTGGATAATTGGCAGTTGCTGGTGTTGTCGTTGATGCTCTCTTGATATGCTTGGTCGTTGCGGTGATCATGTTCAGGATAATTGGCCGTTGACGTTGGCGTTGTCAGAGAAGGTCAAAGTTGGTCAATGCGTAGTTTGTCTCAAAGTCAAGTGGTCAATGGTGATTATTGCTAGTCAATATGTATATTTTCAAGTGTGTCTACTGGTGAACTGAGGCATGCAGTCCTTTGACTAGGCTACATGTGGTCAAGTCCGGTCTCAGTGCGGTCAATCACCGAAGCCTACATCCACATTGCACAAGTATCCTGTCACTCAAGCCTTAGTAATCCATCTTTTTTCATGACAGAACAGACAGACTAATTGTTCCTCCCGCCTCTTGCTTCGCCTCGCCAGCCCACCTCTCACCTCTAGCAGACCCCCATTTCCAAATTCGCAGCAATAAGTGTCGCGTCCATATTCTTTGACCGCACCCGAGTCTTAGCAAGTACTCCATCTTTTTCATTCCTGTATGCACAACCCGAAAAATCGGAGGAAAGGGGAGGAGGGGAAGGGGTATATCAAGAAACACGCAAAAAAATCACATAATCTCCTTTGTAACATAATGCCAAATATACTTCGACCAACCCTCCATAACACCGACGCCCGCCATGATATGTAGACAGTCTCCCGATGCGTGCTACAATAACGAATGATGATGATTGAGAATGGACCACGGTTTAGAGGTAAAGGTACGGGTGTGTGGGGATAGGGTTTAGAATAGGACATAGGGACCGGGGAGAGTGTATGTAAAGAGGTGGTTATTGGTAATGTTTTGCGGCCGGTGGAAACGACGACGGATGGCAGTTAGTAAGTGTACATGAATAAGTAGAGGGAGTGGGATAGAGGGAAAGAATATGCGCCGAGCGAGAGAAATCGATGGGGACGGAATCAGAGGTGGGACGGACGGAAAAAAAGGAAGAAAAAGAAAAAAGGCATCTTAGTCAATAACGGAGTCGTATGAAGTTGCTGTAAAAGAAGAAAAACTCACCGCGTCAGGTCGAAGTCTTGCTGGTCTTTCGATAGGTAGATAGTGGATGTTTGGGTATTGCGGTTTCGACACGACGCTCTGTTGAAAATAGATAGGAAGGAAAAAAAAGGCTGAGTACTATCCACCAAAAAACACCTCATCCCAAAAAACTCACCTGGAAAACCTCATTAAACCTATCAATATACCCCCAATTATACCAATTCCACACAAACGGCTGAACCTCCTTCCAAGGTTCTCTATGATCATGACAATCCTCATGACCAGGTAAATAAGCTCTAACCACCACCTGTCTCCTCTTCCTCCCTCTTCCTCCCAGCCCTCTCCACGAACGTCCCTCGGAATCCTTACTCAACACTAAAGGTCTTTCCGTCTCCGCTTCGTCCAATTTCTTTTGCACCAACTCAGCCCAACGTTCCATAGCTTTCGAGAAGAAATCAATGACACCGTGGATTCCGTAACCGTCTTTTTCGCCGGCGAGTTCGTCTCGATAACCAGAGAAGAGAGTTGTGGTCCAGTGACCGGCTGTAGCTATCACGAGCGTACCGTAGTTGGCTTCGGGTAAAGGTTTCGTGAAGATTTCGTCGATGTATTCGTTGGGACTTAGAGACCAAGCAGCTTCGTCGCTGAAGAGTTTGAATTCTTTGGGTTCCGAATCCGAATCCGAGTCGATGGGAGGAGTAGAGTCATACATCTCGGGATACATCTCTTTATGCATCTTCTCCAATTCTTCTTGAGTCCATAAGAGATCCACTCTCCTGAACGTCACCAAAGGTGTCGAAGAGATATTAAACCCAGCAGGCAACGAAAGTGTTTGTATAATCGGTGACGCTGGGTTCAGATATATATTCTGCGGCCAAGCACGGTCGAAATACGAGTTTGGGGTATAGTTCGGTGTAGCGATGACATGAGGGTAAAGAGAACACGAGAGCGAGAAGAAATGACCTTCGGTTATAGAGTCCCCGACGAGTAACCAACCTCCGTCGTTGACTAGAGTCCTGACGAAGGATTCTGGGTTAAAGGGAGCTATTGTGCAAGTCCCTTCTCGAGGTTCCCATTCCCATGAAGAGACTTTGGGAAACCGATCCCATTGCTCTTCACGGTCGGAAGCGAGATGCCAGTAAAACTCGCGAGAGCTGGCGCAGCTTTCGAGACCGGCGAATTCGAGAGCGTCGTCTGGAGAGGTCATTTGAGTCTTGTTGGTCTTGGGTTTGTAGGCCCATGAGCCATCGGTGAATGCGTTGGGTGGACAGGTGGTGGTGTTGGAGGAAAAGCCGAAAGAGAATTTGGGGAGACGGAAGGAGAAGAGGGAGATGTTGAGGTAGGCGAAGGAGGTGAGGAGGAAGAAGACGGTGATAACTACGATGGAAATTAGGATGGCCAGCCGTCGAGGAGGAGGCATGGTTGACCGTGACTTGGAAGGAAAAGACAGAGAATGTTTGCGTGTCATGCAGTCTAATTTTGTTTTCAACCCTTTTTTTGACTTGTTGGAGCGAATAATCAATTACATACTCGTACCCTAAAATCAACTCATCATGATTGTTGTACGGTCGACCTGGACTAGTCCTCAAACTGAAGGATACCACAGCCAAACGACTTATTTATGGCCATGACTCTGTCCTTGCGCGACCTCAGCAACTCCTTCCCTTTGCGGTGACGTCAATCGACTGGTAAACATCTTGAAAAACATATCAGTACTGATATGTGTGCATCAAATCCCAACAATCTCTTCCCGATTGCAAAGCTTAACGTGTTCACACCGCATCGATATTCTTCAAGCTAAAAGTCTCTTCGAGCCCTGTTTCCCTCTTCAAACTTGTCTCCATACGGACCCAAACCCGCCCTCGAACGAAGACGGATCACTGGTACTTTAAAAGTACTGAGAAACATACCACATTCGCAATTAACTTGATGGCTACAGTCTACTTACTATCATTCCGTCTTTATACTTGGCAACTGTTAGCCCGATCTTGATATGGCATGGCCCTAGCTCAGTATCTCTCGGTATTATGAACTGTCAGATAATATGAAGCATACGAGAGGGCTCGGGATACCAGTAATCTATGTCTATTCTAACCCAGCCAATCCGACGATGATACGACGTACCGCCTTCAGTCGAGGTGGGAACCAGTGCCAACCCAAAAAAAAGGTCGTTAACGTTAAGCCTCTGAACACATCTGCCATTATCACTTCCTGCCTCTCTCGCTCTATAAATTCTGTGCATCTCGGAGTCACAGAGATTTCAAAAACGTTATCTGATCGTCCTTGGAGCGTGTTTCGTGTAACGACCATCGTGCTTGCCTCGAATGACAAGAACCCAAATGTTACTTCCCGTAAGGATTCATGATCATCTCATGCTTCAGCGTAGCTTTACCGTGCAAAACGCAGTCGAATCCGGCACTCGAGGAACAAACTGCAAGAGTCTCCTCGAGCCCTGTTTCCCTTTTCCACCTTTGAAAAGTTGTCTCCATACAGACCCAAACACGACCTCAAACGAAGACGAATCACCTGAAATTTACTGGGAAATACCACATTCCCAGTTAATCTGATGCATATGGCTAGTACTTACTATAGGCTGACTCTAATTTGCATACGCATACTTTGCAACTGTTAGCCCGATCTTGATGTAGCACCGTGGCCCGGACTCGTTCAATCCATCCCTCATCTATTACGAGGACTTGAAGGTCAGATAATATAAAGCGTACGAGATGGCTCAGAATAGTTGTTTATATCTGTTCTAACCCAGCCAATCCGACGATGATACGACGTACCGCCTTCAGTTGAGGTGGGTACCAAACCAAAAATGGTCGTCAAGCCTGTAAACACACCTGCCATCATCACTTCCTGTCTCTCTCGCTCTATAAATTCTGAAGTTTCAGGAATGAGATATCCAATCGCGACTGTGACTGGCTTTTTCTCTTTGTACATCTCAGAAGAAATTTCAGAAATTAACGTTATCTGATTGTCTTTGGAGAGTGTTCCATGTAACGATCATCGTACGTGCCTCAGCGAGTGACGATAACCCATATGTTACTTCCCCGTAAGGATTCGTTTCACGCTTCAGCGTAGCTTCACAGCGCTTGACCGTACAGAACGCAGTCGAATCCGGCGCTCGAGGAACAAAACGCAATGACTGAACAACATCATCGACAGCTGCCCAACTCCAGGACGGTGCTTTATACACACTTAGTGGTGGGTTACGCACATACACACGATCCTTTGTTTCCTCTTTGCCACTATCATCGACATGCCAGAGAAGTCCCTCAGGAAGTTGATTTGTCCATAACGATTCTAGTCCGATGCCTTGAGGATCCTCTAGACGTTTACTAAACGGAGTGAGAATTCAGAGTCAGTGAATAACATGAAATCAGCATTGAAATCGGACATTTTTGGGATGTGCAAGTCCGTTGGACAGAAGCAGTGATGAATTGGGTCGAGTGAGAAAGTTCTCCTATCGTATTGTCCTGGAGAATGTACCGGTTGAGATAGAATTGTTGTCAGTCATTTACTGCGACAATCCCTCCAAGTTTCATCAATTGCGTTCATCAGAGAGTATGATAGATGAATTGTTCAAGCGCCGAGAATGTCAAGCTCAGAAGTCGGGACAGAATTACGAGGCCGACTGAAAGGAGGAATCGTCTTTTACATGCAACTTTTCGCCTCGGTCGGTCACCGATGTGGTCTTATTTGTCAAGACCTTTCACCCGATCTGCCACCGATTTGGTTCTGTTTGTATGAGAAGCCTCTGACTTTAGGCTCGGCCCGGTAACAGTTGATGGGCCAGGCCTCCTAACTTGCCACGCTTGCGGTGGCCCACTTCACTTCATTGTTGTCAATTTTCTAAAAGCAGACTGCACCCTACTAATGAATAACTTGCCAAGAAAAAGGTAATAAAAACACGGGAATATGCACTCATGAATGAAGCGGAATTACCTAGCCTAGGTTGGATAACTAACTTGAAGCCCGAGGAAAAATTCAAAGAGACACATAGGAAAGAATGCAACAGACAACAGTCTCCGGTCCCACACGAACTGAAATCCAATTATGCTGAGAGATTTCCCTGGAGGAAGCTCACCCCATAATGCTTTCGACCCGCGTCAGAGACAATCCAGTGGCAAATTTGACCGTTGGCACGCCACTATCTCTGGTATTTGGAATCGTGGGGAAATATTCTAACATCCAGAGCTCTTGAATGGATGGTGACCAGGTAAAGCTCTAATGGGCTATCTTTAAGAGCAACACGGATTACTTACCTCTCGTCCATCGAAATCTTGGTGTCAGACCAACCAGATGCCTTAACGATACGAAACTGTCAAGGTACTGGATATACTAACTCGCCTACGTATCTGATGGATGGATTCAATTCCCCTTCTATAATTCCGAGTCGTTATGAAAAAGCTCAGTGTAACAAACTGCCAAAGGAGTTTCACTGCACAGCCTGAGATTCTTCGGACAATACATGAGGCTGTTCAGTCTTCTCTACGAATGTGGCTGATCATCCCCGCAGATCAGGCCTTGAATCCGTGTCACTTTCAGCGTACGAAACTCCGCAGACTCAAGAGGAAGTTTCTCATCTTGATGACTTCTCAAAATTGGACCATCAGACTAGGAAAAATGAATCCAGGACCTTCGCTTTTGATTACTGAGTACGGGCAACCTTCTCCTACGACATACCCCGAATAGGGCATACCTTCTCACAGGAGGTATCCCCGACTTACTAGTAGCCAGGACATACTATATGCATCTTCGGGCATTGTAAAAACCTATTCCAGCCATCGTAGGCCCCCGTTAGGTCCATTTGGTATTTTTATCACAGTCCCACTCGGAATCAACATTTGATCTTGACATACCGATTCTCAACCGGCCTCGTACATGCCGCGACAGCCCGCTTTGACACAGTCGGAATCATCACTTGTCCATGGTGCTCTTTAGCAGGCCGTAATCCCATGTCTTATTGAGTCACCTTTGAATCCGGACCGTGAGCGCCATCTTAGCATGAACTTGAATGAGAATCTGTGTAGGAGATCAAGAAGGATATCTTTTAAGCAGTCATACAACCTGGGAAGTTCAACGTTCAGGATCCGGAGTGCTATCGATGGTAGTAATGAAGATGTTGCTGATAACGCCCTGCTTCAGTATTCGCCTAACTCGTTGTGATGCACTTCGGGCTGCAAAAATACTTTCAGGACATTGACGAAGTACTATAGCGGATAGGGAAATGTAATTTTAGCTAGAATTCGAATGTCGGGCTTTCGTCTTTGATCCTCTCGCTACAAAAAGTATACCACTGGATTCCTGGACGTTGAAAACCCTTACCTGATTTATCTCAGATTTTTTGGATGTGAGTTGAGAGCGTCGGGCAATGTCCGAGCAAGGACAAGGAAATGTAATCGCTCTTGTCACGAAGAGTCACGAACGGTCACATCCTGGCATCTTCGGCTTGGTGTGATTTTGTGATCCGTTGGAACCCGCCGATCAGGCAATTTCGCGCCTTTGGACAGCTCAAAAAACAACTTGAAACATTATAACATTTAAGAACGTAGTTTATCTACTTGTTAAAGTACTCTAAGGTCAAATGGCTTGAGGAGGGTTGGGACTGCATATTATTAATAGGTGGGATATGGTATGAGTTTGGATGGGAGGAAGGAGTGGAAGAATAAGAAATGGTAGAATGAGAAAAAGCGCCTGAAGGAGGAATAAGAGAGTAAGTAACAGAGGAGGCGGGAACAGAGGAAGGAGGAAGTAAAGAGTTTTGAGGAATGGAGGAAAGAGGAACTAAATTATCCTCAAGACGACGTCGTTGAGAAGAACGTTCCGGCTCCGCATTAACATGTTCGTTTTCGTCTATTTTTCGTTTGCGGCCCCGCTGGAAGAGACCGATATAGCGAGGGTTGGTCTTGAGGTCTGGATTTGCGTCGAAATGCTGCAAAATTTGGTCCTTCATGTTCGCAAGCACTCCATTTGTTACAATACCAAGTGCATTAGCAATATCACCGCACTCCGTTTTGTTCTTGGACTTGATGCTGCCCGAGAATGTAGCTGAAGTTTGTGTCTGGGTCAAACGACGCACCGCATCGTTAGTCTCCTTCTCCTTGCGTTCTTTTTCCCTCTCCGCCTCCTTCTTCCTCTTTTCTCTCTGCCTCTCTGCCTCTTCTGCCGCTTCCTGTCGCCCCTCCGCTGAGGTGAGTATTCGCGCCTTGGTATGAATTGTTCGCGATGACTTCTTTTCGTTCCGTTTGTTGAGCTGGAAGGCAAGGACTGATGCCTCACGTTGAGCGAAAACCGCATGTACCTGCGCCGCGTCGCGCTGCGCTCTCAACTCGATGTTGTCCAGTTTGAGGCGAGCATTTTCGTAATGAAGCTTGTCGAAATTGTCTGCTGTTAGTTGATGTCCGGTGCCTCGGTGTCGACAGGTCGAAGGGGGAAGTGTTTGTTTTGATGCGCTTCGAAGTGTCATGGAGGAAGAGGAGCGAAGTGGCCGATTAGTGGAACGGGAATTTTGGGGTGGACAAGGAGTGGCCGGACGTGTCAATGTGGACTCGGACTCGGACTCCGAGTCACTTGCCAGAGCGGGATCAAGCCAGTTGAGAGAACGTGACCGAAGGCGAGAACGAGGCAATTCATTTGCGAGAACGCCGTTCTCGTCAACATCAGCTAAGCGTGTCTCATGTTCATTTCCGGATTCTTCGTCAGAACTGGAGTCTGATGAAGAACCATCACCATCCCAGTCGCTGTCATCCTCATCGGTCCTCTCCACCACCTCCTCCACCGCCTCTACCTCCACCTCCTCCTCATTGTCACATTCCCGTCTCGACTTCAACCGTAAATACTCCGCAGGGTCAAAGAATCCGTCATCAGACGACGCGTCCGGAGCTCTTGGTAATTTTTGAGGAAACGAAGGAGGGACATGCATGATAGTTGAGGATGCATAACTAGGTGCGAAGTCTGCCTCGGTGAAAAGATCCGGGTCCAATGGCCTGATTCCTGATTTCCTCCAAGCAGTGAGTGTGTTTCTCTCTGTGAAGGACTTTGTTCGGGCCGCCATGTACTCCTTCACCACATCCCTAATCTCCATCCCACTTCCCGTCTCATTCATGATGTCGTCGCAACGCTGAAACCATGCCTTTTGCAACGGTCCGAAACACCCAACGTCAAGAGGCTGCAACCGGTGTGTTGTGTGAGGTGGAAGGCAGTAGAGAACAATATCATTCTCAAAGCCGTGTTCCGCCCAGCTCTCTAAGGTATGTGAGCCATGGCCATCGTATATGAGCAATATCGGTTTGCCTGACGTGTTTCTCTCCTTCGCTTGTGGTACAAACACTCGTTTGAACCACTCGAAACCAATCTCGTCATCGGTCCAACCATTTGTCGAGCTAGCGATACTGGCATAAAGTGAGTTATTTGTATACAAAAAGACTGGACTTTTCTACTCACAGGATTTTATCGTCCACATGAAACCATTCCTCCGCTTTCTTAACCCCACTGAACACGAAACAAGGTCTAATTACCGAAGTCCCATCGGCACAGACACAGTCAATAATGGTCACAAGTTCAAGGTCGTCACTTTGAAGTCGATACATCATCTTGTCGTCTACGTCGAAAAAGTACTTGACTTGTGAACCCTTCCGACCACCACCGAGCTGAATTCCCTTCTCGTCCATATTGTAAACGTTATCCCAGGGTATGTCCTTCTCCTCCATAGTGCTTTTCAGTAGTGCAAAATGATGGCTGACCGTGCTGTAATTGAAGGCTTGAGCTCGTTTGGGATCCAGACCCTTCCCTCGTCTCCCCCTCAATTCCGGATGTCTGTTTAGAAAATTCTTTATCCATTGAGGAGAGACGGTGTTGTCCTGAACATCGTGACCACGGGCTCTGAGTATATCAAGAACCTTGGGCCGAATGGTCCTCTTGTTGAAGGGCCGTGCCATCCTGCCAAGGTATTTTCCCCATTTCACCAATACCTGTTCTTCTGCCTCAGTTAGCAGCTGCTGATGCTCATGTGCTAGTTTTTTTGGTTTCGTCTCCCCTTTGATACGACGTCGAAGAGTCTGGTACGGAACTGAGAATTTTTTTGCAACCTCTTTGATCGACAGCTGGGTCCCGGCTTCGAAAAAGCGCTGTGCTTCCGCAATTGTTTCCTCCTGCTTGTCTGAGATGCGCGTTGACTTTTTCGGTTTTTTTTTTCGGGTTGGGGAGCAGACCGTATTCGGCATTTGTCTGTGAGGAGTCAGGGAGTGCAGGTCGAGCAGGTGAGTGAGCGACAGGACCTTAGTGCAATACCATGTGATCCTAACGGTTAGCCGAACTCCCTTTGTTCATCACCGTCATGGCCAACACTCCAACCTCTCAAGATCCAGAAGTACGCGCGCCTCGTCTTGAGTGCATTCAGTCCGATGTCCGCTGTACTTGTCAAGTGAGATTGCCATTTTGGTGGGCAGAAGAGAAACCTCAAGAGGAAATGATAGTCTTACACAACGGGTGAGTATTTAGAGTCAATTTTATCAACCTGGATATTGTCTAACTGCTCTACACAGGAATGTGCGCAATCTGCCTGTTAGTATTCCCCGTCACCGCGCTGATCCCAGTAAGTTGTTCTTGACATCTCAATAGTATTGCTCATGTTTTTTTTAGACAGATTCGACGGTGCACGCAAAATTGTACCTGTCTCAAGTGACAACTCCGAAATTGGGTCGGATGAGCGTGTCATTGAGCATTTCGAGTGCAACGTTGATGAAGATATCTATTACCTGAAGGCTGTTATGATATGGTATCGGAATGGGGAGCTTGGAGAACACATGGATGCGTTGAAAGAGCTGGATGTGAGGATTTACGAGGTGGAGAGATGGCTGGGATTCATGAATGATGTAATTGGAGGAAGAGTTAGAAATTTTCTTCAATCTGAGTAGTGATGCCCTGGACTGCAAGTAGGATAGGAGTAATTAAAGTCACTTTTTCTTCACTTTATGAACAGAGGAAGTAAGAATTCTTTGTGCGCGCTGAAGGCTAGCACTCAGTCCTGTTGTTCGGAGTCTGAAATGGCACAGACGCGGCATTGGTCTTGTCACTCTGCATCACACTTCCTCGACAGTGGTGAATGTTCATTCGATATCTTACCCTCCTTCACACTCTACCACTTCTAGCTTGGACTCAACATTGTTAAGATCATTAACTTTGGTTCTAAGTCGTATTTGATAGGATATATCAATATCTTTACTAAGATTTCATGCCTGTCACACCAATTCCGCGTCGACATTACTACGTATTTTAAGCATTATTCCACTTCAACATCATTGGATCTGCTTCACCTTTGGTAGTCAACATGAAATAGATGTAAACTATGGTGGAAAAAATCCCGGAGCTTGTAAGTAGACGGGAAGTTAAGAAAATCTTCGTTTTTTGACAGAATTACATATCCCTGTCGATTACATTTCCCTATCCGCCATAGTAACGATCCTTAAATGAAAACATTCTTTCAGTCGCCAGACTTGTCTTGACGAGATGTAGTCGGCAAC
>ML180377.1:0-12086 GCA_004369135.1 Dendrothele bispora CBS 962.96 | reverse complement strand
GTATATAGGTTCCCGTCTATATCCGATGTGGTAGACATGTGGTCAGGCAGTTTCGCAGCCAGTTCAAGAACCACAGTATGTTAGTGGCAAGTTGTAGGAAAGGTCAATAAGGCGTATGCGGCACCCAATAATTCTTGTAAGGGTATGGAGGACCTTAAAAACTCCTACATACATTCTACTAATTTCCTTTCTATCTATCACCCTGAATACTCGGGAGATTGAGAAGTATATCTAGGTTCACCAAGACACATCGGTTCTTTCTACCGTTCGATTCTTAACATGTATCAAATCTTGGTAACTTACGACACTGTTATGTTGTAAGTCCCCACGGGGGCCGATGAATGCTTAACCGATTAGTGAAGCGTCCATCCAGGACACCGCGTTGAGATCTGAACATACAACCTATACTACGTTCTCTTTATCTATTATGTAGTTCCCTAAACTGATGAAAAGTTTGAGGGAAACCTCGTATATCTAATCATTTTAACGGTTACCCTACCTGATTAAGTCATGGATATAAAGTACTTCTACATACACGTTATGACTTCCTACTTTAAGGTGTACATTGATCTGGTATATAACTGCTGCATGGATAATCTCCAGGCCGTTGTTCTATACTCAATGGTCTGCCTCCAATACTTTGTTAAGGCCTATTGGGACCTTAATCTGCGAAACAAACCCTTGTGAATGTCTTACAGTTATCCTATGAAGTTTCTTACTTCATAACACCGCCATGTAAAAGACCGTTCTTTTGCAAATACACATTAGGTCTCTGTTGACATCATCCAGTGTCTACATGAATACTTCCCAACTTTGGTCGTGTACTATTCACACTCCGGTATTGAAGTACCCCTCTGACAGTACTGTTCAGACTTCAGTCCTCAAAGAATCCATGTACACCTCATGACTCCGTTAAACAATTCCTAAAACGATTTTATCGACGCGGCTATGTCTTTAATTGATCTCTGTTACTTGGAAAGCTTACCCCTCTTCTCGTTTCTGTCAGATACGTCTTTTAGTTCCTACGTAACTTCCGACGACTTGGAGATTCTGGATAACTGATGCTTTCACTTCCCCTTCAACAAGAATTACTATCTCTCCGATCTAAGAGAGTTGGTTTCTCCCTTAATATACCAGAGTTTGATCGAAATCGTCGATGAATAATGATATGAATACCCACATCCTTTAATTGACACCTTTGTCTACGCTTTATATAATTCCCGTACGATCTGTTAGGTTCGTACCCGGGATTACGTTGTTAATTATCTACCTAACTTCTTCACTCTTTCATAGTAAAATGAAACCATGTATATGGTCCTTTCTGAGTGTCAGACCGACTACCAAATAGTTCTTCCGGTCTTCCTCAAGTTGGACTAGATAGTTTTAATCTACTTTGACTATCTGAACCTCTACTACTACCACTTGGCTAGCTGAAGTCTGAACCACTTCTCCAGCTTCTTTACGGTTATGGTAAGTGACTCAAGTCTCTTCTTTAACTGATAGCACCCCCTAAGAACGTACTCCAACGCAGCTGACTTAGACTGAAAGTCCTACTAAATGTTCTACGTTAACTACTTCTAGATCTATAGAATTCCTACCGTGTCGAGTTCCTTAGAAAACTGAACGGTGGTTCCCTTAAATCGGGAGTCATGCAATTATATAAGGGCCTTAAACTACTTTGAACCGTACTGGTCGTAGGAATGAGACTCTTCGTATCTTTACATGTTCCATTTTCCTACCTACTGATATAGCTCTTTTATAAGCTTACCAATAGATCAGGTCTAAGTTTAGAGTTTCTATTAAACCTCGGGTTTGTTAACCGATTTAATTAATTCTTCCGACTTCCCAAGATATATCTATCATTTCCTTCTTACATGTTCTTTGGTCTTCCACTACCCCTTAACGGAAATAATCATCATTCTTTAGCATTGTTTTCTTACCTTTACAATGTACCACGAGTACTAATAAACCCCGTGTTTCCACATATACGATGAGTTCGTTAATATCTTTTCTCTAAAACCACCGGTCTTAACAGTCTTCTGCATGTTACCATATAGTTCTGAACAGTTGGAACAGTTCTATCCGTTAACTGATACGAATCTTATGGAGGACATCAATGTGGTTGAGGTAGTAATAAAGTTTTTCATGTATATCTATGATACTATTATAACGGATTCTCATTAGTCACAGCTATACAGCATGTACCTGCAACACGGAACAGAAGAACCAGTCTTCGTTCTCGTGAATCTTTTCTATTACGGTCCTCATATCCTCTTACCAAGAAACTCCTGTAGTAGAGTTCTACCCCAACAGGACGACTCCATCATTGACTGTTACGTGGCGTCTACTTCCGACAAGAGAACACCGAACTTGTCTTTATACCCTAATCCCCCTATTTTTATAGAGGAATGTTAAGGGTTCGGTTACCTTTCTAGCTCTCTCGCGTAAAACTGTATGCAGTTCGAGATCACTTCCGATGACCACCTCTTTATCCTTTTACCATGACCATAGAATTTGTACAGGATACCCGTCTAGCTCAATGCTGAGCTGCCCCAAACCCTACGAGTGGAATAAAGAATCAGTGACCACGACTCGGATATAATGGAAATCTGAACTAACTTAGCTGAACCAATCATCTATATGACCCAACATAAAATAGAGTACTTCTTAATAACCCTATAGCACGAAATCGTAACCGGTTTGTGTCTCTAGTACAATCTGTTTACTACGAGTTTCATCTAAATTTATTTTCTTATGTTCATGCATTCATGCTCTCTCTAATACTTATATGATAATTCTTGATATTGAAGCGAGGACCTTGCAATCAAGTTCAGGCCTTATGAAGATAGCTTTTCTTAGATCTATCTTTTTACATAGGAGCGATGGCTCCTGGCAATTATCATTATTCTTCCTGATTTCCTCCAAGCATATATCAACGGCTTTACCTGCCGAGACATAATTTTCTCTTTCATCCGCGCAAGTCCCAAAACGGGGTAGTGCGAGCTATATGTGGATATGTCGACGGCCTATTATAAGTACTAGAGTATCTAAACTCAGGATCTGTTGATCTTTTCTACTATCTTAGCAGTCTTCTGCCTCTTTGCCTACTTGAATTCCTATTACTTCCTTTACTTAATTCAGGCCTATTCTTAAAGCTGAGACCTGTTCTACTAATACGGAAACCTTTATACGGCTCTCCAGTACGCCTGAAGCTTCTTCTAAGAAGACTACTTCTTTGACTTATCTTTAGGTAGTCTTTCCAGAGATGCTAGCTTTCTCATTAGACATGTATTATTAACCATTTCCAAAAGCTGTTCAAATTCAGACCTGTGCTAAAGACCATTGAGTCCTCAACAATTTCTACTTTTTGCGCACAAATAACGATGATCATGTCCAGAGCTCTGTAGTATCTCTCTATCTATTTTTTCTATTTTTTCTGAAACGCCCCGGGTATCCGATCGAGACAACTTGTCGATCAGCCGGTGACTTCTATGTAGTTCCTGCTTATTAATTTGATCAGGAGCCACATGTACATCGGCATTGTTCCTACCTTGTCTCGATGCCTTCCGTCCTTGGGCCAAAGATAACCCTGAGGTGCAGGTGCAGGTGCAGCGGGAGGCGCAGGTGCACGTATAGGCGCAGCTGGTGCGGGCAGAGCTAAAGGCTGGAGAGGTCTTCTGAACTTCCTGAACTCAGGAATCGAACTACGACCAGAACATCAGGGCTTAGCGGAAAACCCGGCGCTTGTCACTGACGAGCCAAAGTTACTCGTTCATTAAACGCTAGCGGAACTCTCTTAGCCTAACGAATGCTCCACCAAGCTTGGACACTCTTTTCTCTTTTACTACTTACGCATTGTCATAGCCGTAGCAGTATATAAGAAATGTAGTTACTGTAGTTTACCTCTGTCGCTACTATTCACAGGACAGAGGTAAGCTACTCATTTTACTTTACAAATGCGTACAGACACTTACAGTACATAGTTCTTATTTGTCTATTCTATAGGTACATGATGTCTGTCGCTACTATTCACAGGACAGAGTTCTTATTTGTCTATTCTATAGGTCCGATTTCTAACAGGTTATGGGCTTAACTGTCGTTTGAAATTCAAATCGACGTTAGAAACCGAACCTCTGGATCAAGCACCTCATCATTTTTTTTTTCTCGTCTACCCAATTGTGCTGCGCAGTGCCATTGAGCCCGAATCGTTGCCATGGGAGACACCCCAACCACCCCCAATAAGCCTAAAGGCCAGCAGTCTAGCACGTTCAACGGCGTCCCTTCAGATACAACCCGTCCATCTGTCTCTGCAATCTCACTGAATACCGCGCTTTTCAAACATGATAATCTTAGCAAAGATGCCCACAACTGGACCACATGGTCCCGACAATTTATCCAATGTCTCCGTATGAATCAAGGCGCTGACGCTTACCTGACTGGGAAGGTAGACCAACCGAATCGTTTTGCTGAACCACGCGCCTACTCAAATTGGTGGGCAAACAACGGTAGCATCCTGGGCTTCATGGGTCTTACTGTATCGGAATCCGAGCAGGAGATTATTGATGATGCCACCACAGCCGAGGAGGCATGGACCAAACTTAAAAACCGTCACTCACAGGAGGGACCGGTTAAACAAGTCCAACTTATCCGTGACGCTCTTGCTATCCGCTATTCTACCTCTGAGAAATTTGCATCCACTTCCTCCAAACTTACGACTCTCAACAAGCGAATTTGGGCTATGGGCGCTCCTTCCCCCGAACTATTCCTGTGTATCCTTATGATTAACTCCATGTCTGGACTTCCAGAGCTTCGTTCTACCCGCGAAAATGTCGCACAAGCTCTTGCAGCATCTGATGGCCCTGATATTGACCTCGTCAAGGAACCTTTGAAAAGAAGATATGACTCAACGGACATCAAACGCGCACTAGATACCGCACAGGGACTTGTTGACTCTGAATCTCAAGTTGATGACATTGCCCTCGCCTCCAATCACTCTGGTCCTCGACCAAGGTCATCCCCAATTCGTTGTGACAATAAAAGCTGCCCTAGGCCTATAGGTCACCTCAGTCAATGGTGTGTGGCACCTGGTGGAGGAATGGCTGGGAAGACAATTGAAGAATCGAGAGCGGCACGCGCGAAGGACCGGAATAGCCATAAGAAAACTGGTGATACCACTTCGAAATCCAAGATGCCAAACCTTACTGTTCTCAAATCTGGTGGACAAGCATACATATTCAATCTGGATACCAATACTGTGGTGTCTTCTATTCCATCCTCTGACAAACAAGAATTTGCAGGACTCGCATCTGACCCAATTGCATCAATTGATCTGTCCAACATTCCAGGTGTTACTGAAGCAGAACAAACGGAATATGAAGGATGGCTGGCATTTGAGGATCTAACGGCTACGGTAAATTGGAACGAGAGGAGGAGAGATATTGATTTCGCAGCGGTTACTGTGGCAGCATTGAACCAAGGTTCTCGTACCCATATTTCCCTCACCGAAACACCTTTCCTTCTTGACAGTGGTGCAACCACACATATCAGCCCGGATCGTTCCGACTTCCTGACCCTGCGACCCATTCCTCCAAGATCAGTTAAAGGTGTGGGAGGATCTACAATTATTGCAATGGGGGTTGGTGACATCCGATTACGAGTTGCCCGTGGATCGTACATCACTCTCCATGACTGTCTATTCATTCCAGAAGCCACCGTTCGACTAATTTCCGTTAGTGCAATGTCACAACATTCCAATGTAGTAGCCCACTTTGATGCAGAAGGGTGTTGGATAACCAACAAATCAAGTAAAGCCCTCATTGCTCGAGGCTCCATTTCTTCCTCCCGACGACTCTACTCGCTTAATCTCGAAAGTCCGGAATTTGACCATATTTACCTATCTCGCGACCCACCTTTCAGCACCTGGCATGGCCGACTTGGCCATCCATACAACAAAGTCATCCATGAAATGGCGAAGAATAACTCTGCCAACGGTATGCCTATTGATCTTTCTTCCGCCAATATCCATTCTAAGTGCCAGTCCTGTATCCTTGGAAAACAGGTTCAGAATCCGGTACCAAAGAAGCGGGAAGAAGACAATAGAGCTACTCGTAGGCTAGAGAAAGTCTTTGTGGATTTGTCAGGACAACATGCTGTAAAGTCTCGCACCGGTAATTACTACATAATGAATATTGTTGATGATTTTTCATCCTATCCGTGGTCAATTCCTCTGCCGACGAAGGACAAATCTTCCTATGAATTACAAGCATGGGTAGAAGCGAGAGAACGAGAGACTGGACTGAAGGTTGGGATACTTTAGATTGACAATGGAGAACTAAAGTCAGGCGAAATGGAAGCATGGTGCAAACGAAAAGGTATCACCATGTGCTTTACTGCCCCACATACATCAGCACACAATGGACGGGTCGAACGCATGCACCGGACCCTCATGAATAAAACCCGTGCGATGATGGTGGCTGCCAAACTACCCGATTTCCTCTGGGATGAAGTATACTTGACTGCGGCTTATTTACACGCACGCACGACTACAAAATCACTCAAGGGATCCACACCTTACCAACTATGGAACAGCAAAAAACCCAACTTGTCACATTTACGGGAAATTGGCTGCAAAGCTTTTGTGTTGATCCAACAACATAACCCAAAGATACGTCAACGGTCGATAGAATGTGTTCTGGTCGGCTATGAGCGTAATGCGAAAGCCTATCGGTGCTACCACAGGTCAACAAGAAAAGTCATCTCATCATATCACGTCAGATTCATTGAGAGTCATGAAGAGTCAGTGAACAACCCAACAATACAGGTAGATACACCTCATCCTCCATCCAGTTCATCGTCCGTCAACCCTCCCTCCCAAATGCCACCAACTACGCCAGACAAAGATACCGTTATATTGCCCGAGTTGGAAATTGGTGCTACTCATCCAACAGACACCCCAGATCCTTCCAATCCAATCGAAACTCATACCCCCAGCTCCTCACCCGAAATCGTCCCTATTATGACCCAACAATCAAAACCTACCAACATAGAACCCACTCGACGTTTGGCTAGACTCGTCTCCCAGAATGATCCTAATCGAGACCAGCGGACAAGGCTTGATAAAGTCTTAGAGGAGGTGCGGGACAGTGCCAAACGTGTTGAGGAAGAGCGAGCTACGAGGAAATCGACAATAGCAGCTATGCGGAATGAAGTACCACCAGTGAATCAGGCTAGTATGGACGCACCAGCACTGGAGGGACTACAGGCGCTCATCACGGAGACCATTTCTCTCGATATTCTACCGGAAAATAGCGATATCTTGGAGCAAATATATGCAGCAGTTGCAGACGACGTCAAGAATCTGGAGTTCGAAGATGAACCAAGGACATGGAAAGAAGCACAGCAATCCGGGGATTCAGAGAAATGGGAAGCAGCGAAAAACGACGAACACGACTCACTAAAACATCACAATGTCTATGACTTAGTCGACCGCTCAACCATCCCCGCTGGAACCAAGGTACACAAAGGTCGAATGGTTTTCACTATAAAACGCGACGAAACTGGAAAAGCTATACGTTGGAAAGTACGTCTAGTGTTCAAAGGGTTTGAGCAGGTCTATGGTAGAGACTTCACAAAGACTACCTCACTGACAGCGCGCATGGAATCATGGCGTATCCTTTTACACATTGCAGCCGTGCTGAACTGGGATGTCCAGCAAATTGATGTTAAAACCGCTTTCCTGCATGGTATCTTACCAGACAATGAGGTGGTATACATGGAACAGCCAGCAGGATTTGAGGAAGAAGGGAAAGAGAATGGCGTATGGAAACTAAAGAAGAGTCTATATGGTATGAAGCAGAGCGGTCGGATATGGAATAAAACGTTACACGCCGCAATGCTTGGATGGGGATTTACTCAGCTAGGTTGTGAACCCTGCATCTACTACCGGAAAACTCAATCCAGCACCATAATTTGCGCTATTCATGTTGACGACTTCCTTATTGTATCCGACACTACCACAGAAGCCGAACGTTTCAAGGCACAAATGAAGGCTAAATGGACTATTTCAGAATTGGGAGAACCCAGGTTCTGTATTGGTATTGGAATTTCTCGCAACCGCTTGGAGAAGACTTTTTCACTCTCGCAAACTGCACTTATTGACCGCATAGTCAAACAATTTGGTCAATATACAACGACTCAGTCAATCCCAGATACCCCGATGGATCCAGGACTCAAGTTACGAAGACCAGATTTGAATCAATTGTCCCCCGATCAGCGCACAGAACTCAGTCGCCTTCCTTACGCTTCTCTTGTCGGCTGCTTGATCTACTTATGCATAGGAACTTGACCTGATATCACATATGCCGTCCAACAGTTGTCTCAATTCCTAAGCTGTTACTCATACGCACATTGGCATGCAGCTATTCGGGTTGTTAGATATTTGAAGGGGACCCGGGACCTTTCTTTGACTCTCGGTGGTACACACAGCGACATCAAATTGCATGGTTACACTGACTCCGACTGGGCCAACTGCCTCGACACCAGGAGGAGTATTGGCGGATATAGTTTTTCACTCGGATCTGGCATGATTTCGTGGTCTGCAAAGAAGCAGAAGACAGTAGCGGCTTCGTCATGCGAGGCAGAATATATGGCCGGCTTTGAGTCCGCTAAAGAAGCTATATGGCTTCGGTCGGTTTTAGGAGCGCTCAATCAACTTACTCCTGGACCGACGACAATTTCTTGCGACAACACTGCTTCGATAACCCTTTCTGAAGATCCCGCCCTTCATTACAGAGTCAAACATGTCGATACTAACTATCATTTCCTTCGTGAACGAGTCCAATCAAACGAGTTATCACTCAAGTACATTCCATCAGCAGATAATGTCGCCGATATCTTCACGAAATCGACACACACGAAGGCTGAATTTATGAAACTTAGGAGACTTCTAGGGCTCTGCTGAGGAGGAGCCATGACTTCCATGCGAGGAGGAGATTTTACGTTACGTGTTCTCGGTGAGGAGGAGTGTTGAACGGTGATTGTATGACACCGAGAACTTGACCGACGCTTTGACGGACTGGTGTACAGATGGTGTAGCCTATATCTGCCCTTGGATATATGCCACCAAGCTTGGACACTCTTTTCTCTTTTACTACTTACGCATTGTCATAGCCGTAGCAGTATATAAGAAATGTAGTTACTGTAGTTTACCTCTGTCGCTACTATTCACAGGACAGAGGTAAGCTACTCATTTTACTTTACAAATGCGTACAGACACTTACAGTACATAGTTCTTATTTGTCTATTCTATAGGTACATGATGTCTGTCGCTACTATTCACAGGACAGAGTTCTTATTTGTCTATTCTATAGGTCCGATTTCTAACAAAGGACACTGGAGGAAAGAAATCTTTCCTAAAGGTACCTGCCTCATCTTCATTCCATGCAAAAGCCTTTTCCTGATTCTTAATTACAGTATGCATTAGCTTTCTTTCTTCATCCCAAAGGAAATCTTCTGCGTGATTCTCATCCATTAAATTCTTCCTTTCTTGAGTATATCTTTCTCCAGGACTAAATTCAGGTGGATGGACAGGCAATTCTGGCATGTCTTTCAGAGGATCTCCCTTGATTTCTCTTTCGATCCGAAATTCATTGGGTAATGTAGCTTTCACTGGTTTCACTTTCAATGCTACAGGCTTATATTTTCTAGCTCCAAATACCCTGACTAATTTATATTTCCTTTCAGACCCATTTTTAGGTGTCTTAGGTTTATCTGGACTCGATTGAGTCTTCTCTGGGCTAGTCTTATTAAGTCTAGACTTAGCCATTTCTTGTTGCATTAGCATTTGTCGATAGCTACTATCAACTTTCTTGTCTGGATTAGGTTTATTTAGTCCAGACACAAATGCACTCAGTTCTTCTGACGCATTTTTGTCCTTTGATTCTATATAAGGTTGAGCTGCTAATACAAAAGCCTCTGATAAACCTTCTCTTGTAAAATTCTTTCCTTGATCCGGTAACTTATATCCTGTAATAATGATTTCCTGATTCTCATTTAAGCCAAAGGTCAAAGCTACCTCTCCCTGGTGGCCAATCAGATCATCGAGGTCTGAAAATTTCCAGACTCTGGCACCAGTTTGGGTTCTTGATTCAATGGATTAGGAATTCTAGGTCCTCCTCTACTATAAGTACCGATCGTGCATTTTCTTCCAGTATTAGGGCAAGTCAGAGTTAACTCCTGACTACCTGTCTTACTGTTTCTAATTTCTGTTTCTGGTAGAGAGTCAAATGGTCTGCCTAATAATACGTCGTAAGGTGGATTATCAATCACATGAAGTTGCAAATAGAATGTCAAATCCCCAAATTGAAAAGGAATATTTCTAGCTAAACCACGAGTCGGTTGTAGCTTTCCACTAGCTGATTGCATGTGTATTACTACATCCGGATCCCACGATAAACCTAGTTCTACGGCAACATGTGTGGCTACAGATACGATCTGTGATCCTCCATCTAATACAACTTCTACGTCTTTATCTGAATTATTAATTTTAGGATACACGACTCTTAGTCCCTCGGATTTAGGAGCTACGATCCGTATATTCCTTCTTTTATCATCAGGTAAGTCATGTCTGAATTGATCAGCCACATCGGAATGTACTACCGATCCTTTGGACAATCCATCTTGGTCATCTTCTAGCACATGAAAGTCATAAGCACTATGAATATCTGAAATGTCAACATACATATTAGAATAGGGTTCTAAGTCATCTTCACTTATATTCCTATCCAATTCATTGTCTTCATCTTTCACAGTAACAAAGTGTGTACCCATGTATTTAAAAGGTACTCGTTTGTTCTTAGACTTTCTATTCAGGATTCATTTGACACTAGGTGACAATTGTTGAATCTCGTCAATTGTCAAGGTAATAGTACCATTATAGATCCTTTCAGCAACGTCCTCATCTAGCGTCATCTTTGAGACTTCACTATTTGAATGGCCCTTGCCAAAATTCTCTTTACCCGTCACCTTTTGAGTTGGGACTTGTTTCTCCTTCTCTTTCAAATCTGGAGTTGATGTCCACTTCAAAATAGTGATTGGTCTATGGTCTAAAGGTTTTACCTTATCAAACGGTCTTGAATCTGTTTCTTTAGGTTTATCCGGAACCTTTTTAATTTCTTGGGCCGCCGGTACAAACCTAACATTCTTGTCTGGAGTCACAGATGGTTGTTCTTTCTGATTATTAACTTCCTTATTCTGTGATGGTTGATACAATTTCTTTATTTCTTTTGATATTCTCGGGATCTCTACTACTGGTTTAGGCCTTCGTTCCTCATGAGCCTTGCCTTGAGTAGCATTAGGCTTTTTACTACTCGGCTCAATCATTGGAACCCTTATTTTCCCTGTCGGGTCGCGACATAAGAATCAAAGGCAGCTCCCATTCCACTAGCTTGATCTTCTTCTGATTCAGTTCTGATTCCTTCTAGTTCTCCAAACTTCTGTTTTAAACTAGCAATTTCATTAACTAGTTGAGAAATTGGAATATTGGAATCATTACTGAATTGAGCATCTCTAGGTATGTCTGATTCTCCATTATAATAAACCACGACATCCTCTGTTTCATCTTCTACTTCAAAGATGAATCCGGATGAGGTTTGTTTATCCCATCCGTTAGCCTTAACGATCCTGAGAATTTTCTGGTTTCTATTTTCAGTGTTATCGCCACCAGGGACGAGTTCACCATTTTTAAATACCAGTCTCCCATTAGCGTTATGCGTAATATATCCTAACTTAATGTATTCCTTGATATGATGACAATCACCAGCTCTGTGGCCAAGTTCGCCACAAGTATAACAATTATCATTTCTCACATCTCGGGGCATTCTATTAGGCATTCTGTCTTGTCGGGGATTATTTTGATTATTCCCCTGCCTGTTATTATTATTAACACCATCAATAACTAAATTAGCTAGTTGTGCCATAAGTCCAGACTCAGACCCAGATTTGTCAACTGAAGACCCGGTGGACTTAATGTGCTTCATCATTACTGTGGCGTCATCTAATAACACTGACAACTTCTTTTCATACTCGTT
>ML180376.1:0-10360 GCA_004369135.1 Dendrothele bispora CBS 962.96 | reverse complement strand
GGTCCCGGACAAGCCAACCGGTAGCAATTTGTACTCTGTATGGTCGGGTATAGAGGAAGGTAAAAAGGTAAGGTAAAAAAGAAAGATGAAAGAGAGAAAGTAGAGAGCACTACAGCCGTGGTCGAGTTCTATGGGGCCGACTTCTAGGAAACGTCAGAGGGGGAGTCAGGGGCTAGTAAAGCCTAGGGTGTTTGTCTGGCCCCGATCTCCTCTAAACCTCGAGCCTGCAACTGTGGAAGTAGTGGTGGATAGAACGTTTTCACTTCTTCCTGTTCCCAAACTTTGCCTTGTGTAAGTGACAAGGTTAAACCTTTCGGAACGCGCTCCTCGAATAACTAGTTCCTGTAGCATCGAAGTGTGTGTTACTTGACTTCCTGGCCAAGTTTTAACATACACGTCGTATAAGATATTGGATAGATAAGGAAAGCAAGTACTAGGAAGATCGAGTTTCGGGTCCGAGGGGTCAGATGTAGTTGGGGTTGAGGGAGGTAAGGAAGATGTGGACGAGGAGGGAGGAGATGAAGACGAAGGAGTGATGAATTACCACTGGCTCGACGTACCTTACGTCTACGACTTAGCGTAGAGTAACGGAAAGAACAAGTTCGTTTTCTTGCTCCGGAAAATAGGCTTTTGTTGAAGTTCAGTTTTCAAATGTGACTTCGGCGAAGGAGGGAACGTTAGTTTCCTGTGTTGCGGTGGTCATTCGTTCACTTTAGAGCAACCTGAGCTCATACATAAATAGAAGATTAAGTGTAGCTCGATATAAACTTGAGTGGACATATCAAATTTCGACTCAAGTTCTAACATTCTTTCGAGGCCTGGGAAAGTCCCAAACCAACCCTGTTACAAGCAGTATACCAGTGACGTTGCCTATCACAAACCCTACGTATGGAAGTTCACTCAAGAGTTTACGTAAAGGCAATAAATAGACGTAAGAGTAAACTGAGGTCCCAGTGGGCTTTCGAGCAGGTAAGGCGGCTGTTGGGAAGGGG
Organism: Dendrothele bispora CBS 962.96; assembly: GCA_004369135.1. Taxonomy (NCBI): domain Eukaryota; kingdom Fungi; phylum Basidiomycota; class Agaricomycetes; order Agaricales; genus Dendrothele; species Dendrothele bispora. The sequence goes on along the minus strand of ML180376.1, from coordinate 9,368 downwards.
GTGATACTACTGTAGCGAAGATAGTAACCGGTCTCGTGCCGGTGACCACGAAAACGAAACAGTAGACTTTTGAGTCCCTTGCCGGAGTTACTACTGAGAAGGAGGGAACTCCTTCTCCTGTTCCTGTTGCCCAGTCTACGGCTCAGTAGACTACTGCTTCTACCCAGAGGACGGTCACAGTTCCATACATGTAAAAACACCCCATGAATAAGTTAAAAATTATTAAAAAAATGTCTTCGCTACACGGCGACGTCGAGGTCGATGTGGACAAGGTCGAAGGTTTGCACAGGCTTACGCATATAGCCGGCCTCGAGTCCGAAACCTTTGGTACAGCTGAAGACAACGACGGGAATGAGTTCCTGAATGTAGGCCATGCGATAAACGAGTCGGACCGTGACTGAGGGGACAGTTCTTCCGGGTCCGAAAGAGACAACACGCACTTCTCCTCCCGGACTCAGGAATAAGCGACCGTTTCCGGGCGGCACAGAAAGCACCATTACCACTTCAACGAGCTCTCATAAACTCGAAACTGAGAAGCCATCTACTACTCTCTCGCCGAGCAGTAAAAACCGAAAACCTCCTTTACCTCTCCGACATTCCACCTAGTGAAAAAAGTACAAGAGTAAGATGACATGGCAGACAAATTATAGAACAGTGAGGAATGAAGAATTAGATCAGTAAGAAACATATGTGGTTATCAGAGCGTTATATCACAATAAAGTAGATGTATAGACCTTCCCTAACACAGACATGATGGCGAGGAGAAGCTCGTTCAAGACGTTCTATTAGGCTGGTGTATCGGAGACGTTAAGACAGTGCATCGACTCTACGAGCACGACTGAGAACACGTCTTTAGGGTCGTCAACCGTGTCTCAGAGGCACTCCTAGTCCAAGAGCCTCGAGTGCCTGTCATCCATCGACACGTCCTTAGAGCCCTCCCAGTACTTTCCACTATTTCAACACTTCACGACGTTACCGTTCACCGTAGTGTGAGACCTGGGCTTTGCCTATGAGTGTTAAGAGAGCTTGTTAAAAGGTGACGGCGAACTGTTGTGGTTTCTAGGCGAGCTAATGTAAGGCGTCGACCCGTACTGCCTCTAACATTTCGAGGAGGAACGAAACTCCAGATGACCCTTACCCACGTATATTAAGTTTATTTTTTTAACTCTGTATGGCCTACGACCGTCGAAGGGTAAGGGCCTCTACTATCGCCTGTAACTCCGTATTTATTGTGTTGATGCGTTAGAACCCTCTGTTCCTTTAGTTTAATAGATTCTGAGCCCAGACGTAACCGATTACCGGAATCTGTTGAGTTATCGATAAACAAAGGTAACGAGACTAACACTGCGTAAGAATAGGCCTACTATGTAGACTCATGTCTAGAGTCTAGTCAGGGTCACGTTCATTATTATGGACTGAATGAACTTTGTCTTAGGAGGTGACGCGTTCCCGAAAAGGTAACCTGTAGAGGACTTCGAGACACCCTCAGAAGGCTTAAAAGAACAGTCCCACCCCTTTGTAAAGGTTATGGAACCTTCGTTGCGAGCCTTTACAGACACTACGGTGCAAGGGACGTTCTACTGCTCGATTTCTAAACTATAGTTAGCCGATCAGTTGTGAACTTAATACGCTCACCTTGTAGCATGGAACTAGGTTATTGCTACCGACACTAACTCCGGGACCGACACATGGACTGACGCCAAAGGTGAACACTACACATAATATAGCGGCCGCCCGAAAGCCCCCTCAGAAAAAACCGTAACAAAGCAGTAGACTCGATTTCGGATTATATCCACCATACTGCTAACACCATTGCCCACACCCGTAGTCCGAGCTGTAGCCTCAGCTGAGAAAGTTTGGTCAGAGGACGTTCTCTAAGGTCTAAGCTGTAAAGATATCAGTCCCTCTAACTTAGTCATTGAGTAACTTAACGTTGAAGTTTACCACAATGGCAGAGTGACAGTCAACTAGGAACTGAAGAGAATCCGAAAGGACAGGATAGCATCTTCTCTATCTATATAACTCTTATCTATATGTCGCCTCAAGGTAAAACGTTAGGGATGAAGAATAAGTCAGAGAGACTTGCTGCACCAAGACACCCAACTAAGACTTGTAAATAAGTCGTATTTACTTTATATAACCATACATCCTCGTATGTGTGGAACCTGACCCTAAATGGTGCTGAGATACGCTCCGTTCAATCTAGTATTCTGAGTACTAGGCTCTCGTGCGTTTTCTGTGTGGAAGTCGGTTAAGTGTTGAAAGGCACGACAAACCTTCGTATGGGAAACCATCTCGAGTATGTCCAGTAGTATAGCTCCCAGTAGCTGAAGGTACCATAGTTCTTACGTTTTATACAAAAACGGTAAAGTTTTCAGACTAAGTCGTAAACGTACCCTTCAGGACTAAATTGTAACGTACTTAACAGGACTAAGTTGTAATGGGAGGTATGACTTAGTTGGACTGAGTTCATGATAAAGTTGTAAACACATTTCACCTATGTATAATTTAAGGGTACATGGTTGTTGGTTAAATTGTTAAGACTATTACTTCATTTGTCGAATTAGTTGGAGCGTGTTGATGAACTAGTTGTAGACACTTCATGACTACCTCGTAGTACATAAACTACTAAATTGAAGAAACACATCAGACTGGGTTGTTCCCACAACTGTTGAATTAGTCGGAATGTTAGAACAGTCCGTGATTAGGTCGTGTACTAAGTATAGTACATGACAAAGTTGTGAGGGAACGTACGGTTCATGGTTAGGTTGTACGTCAAATATAGTTCTTGACTAAGTTGGTAGATAACACACGGTTCATGACAAAGTTGGACCATTAATGTACGATTCATAGTTAAGTTGTACCTCCAATATAACTCTTGACTAAGTTGGTAGGTAACACACGGTTCATGACTGAGTTGGTAGGTAATACACGGTTCATGACTAAGTTGGTAGGTAATTACACGGTTCATGACTAAGTTGGTAGGTAATACACGGTTCATGACTAAGGTTGGTAGGTAATACACGGTTCATGACTAAGTTGGTAGGTAATACACGGTTCATGACTAAGTTGGTAGGTAATACACGGTTCATGACTAAGTTGGTAGGTAATACACGGTTCATGACTAAGTTGGTAGGTAATACACGGTTCATGACTAAGTTGGTAGATAATACACGGTTCATGACTAAGCTGAGTTATTAGTACAAAGATAATGTACGATTCATGGTTAGGTTGTACGTCAAGTTCATAAGTTGGTAGATAACGTACGGTTCATGACTAAGTTGGGCTATTAACACAGTTCATGTCTATATTTTACTGTAAATATGACCGTATACGACTAAGTTGTATATCAAATACAGTTCAGGACTGACTTGTAAACTAATACGTAGTTAATGATTACACTAAGTACCATGAAAGTGTTTAAACGGCAGAATTAAATAAAGTGGGTACTTCATCTACATCTGGTAACGAAGCACACCGTTTATGTGGTAATTGGTGCATGTGGGTGCATATGAGGAATTGCAACCGAACGGACAGGGTTTTTCCAAATGTTGTGCAAGTCGCGCGGAAAGATAACGGTTACAAAAACATGTAGAATTTGCTACTATAATAGGAAAGATTTAACGGTTTTCAAAAAAACCCTGGGCATCCGAATAGGCCCTCAGACTTATTTGGGGTGGCACAGCTTCCTGATTATTTGTATGAAATTAAATATCACTCATACAGGGAACCCGTGGCTAACTTTGATTTCACCCGTACCCGTAGCCACCAAAACCCATTATCTTCTCATGAATACAAAATCTTCATAGGGTTATTGGCGAGTACATCAGGAAAAAATATTCGGCTATCTAATATGTACTTAGCGCACTCGGGATGGGCAAGCTTCATTTTTTGATTTTTGATTTCGGATTCTTGGATCTGATCGCCGGTTCCCATGGTCTATCCGGTCCCCCTGTTTGTCGTTTAGGGTCTAGTGAGTCTTTTTAGTCCCTGCGCAGCTCTTAGGCGGCCTTTTCTGTCAGTAAGTGCCAAGTCGCGCGGTGTGGAATGGATAGCGTCTGTATTTTTTGAATTTGAAATGCGGACGGCCTGATACTATCCATTGTACTGTTATTTTATCTCAGTCCCCGACCTTCAATAAATTCATATGATTAATTGGAAGTAAGGCTATCGATCTGAGTATGAAGAATTGCTAAACTGTTTGACAAGTAAATGGGTAAATTTTGGCAGTTGAATGCCTGAAGTAAGTACTCGCTAACTATAGAATTGACAGTTGAATGTGTGTGCTGTGAAGCAAGTATTGACTTATTCAGTACCGTACTTAATCATCCTTTTCTGAATCCGTGTCAATATGAAGCGGGTCCAATTCCAGTTGAGCACACCGGGTGACACAAGTATGAGCCTTGACAAAAGTCTCAATCCCGAACTGTCCATGATCCCCGACTCCACTATCACTAATACTTTAAGTTAATTTTTTGCAAACTTGAGAGAATCTGGAAAAACCTACCCCGTTTCAGTGTGGAACATCATGTCAAATAATACATTTTTCGGTCCAAGTGAAGAAGCTAAAGAGTATTTAGTTAGTGAGATTTGAGCTTTGTTAATGGTTACTTACTTTGTATATCTGCAATAACAATAGTGTTCTGACTATACTGATAGACAAAATGGGCAAAGGCATTTAGAACATTTCCCAATTTATTGTTGGTATAGGTGGGGTGTGCATTAGTGCCACTCCATTTGCTCGATTGCTTTGCACGCATCTTCTCAAGTAACCAAGCAACAGACCAGATATTTTTGTCCAGAGAAGAGGCGTCATCTCCACCATGTTCAGCAGGCATTCGATCAAGGAAGGCATCTTGGTTGACACCCGAGGCACGGGAAGCATGTCCGTGGACTTCAACAACCTCGAGTGCTAACAAAAACTCAGCTACTGTAAGATCTGGGTTTTGAATATTAGAATGTGATGAAAAAATTTATTTCAAAATACATACCATCTCCAATGTCTACCTCATTAGATTCTGCATGGGTTCCAAAGTGCTTCAAAAAATAGAAAGTTTGAGAAAGCCTAATTCCTTCTCTTTCCAGCTCCAATTTGTTTTTCTCGATGTCAATAAATTCTTCTGGTCCGTCACCGATATTATAGTAACGTTTTGCGGCCCAATTTCCTCCACGAAATTTCAACTGCATAATTAGTCAGATATCAGTAGTAAAACAGAAAATAAAGACAATAATATACCGAATATACTCGTTGACTTTTTCCATGGGCAAATTCAACATCAGAAATGCTAGCATCTTCAATGGTAATACCCTCATCATTCAGATCTGGCCAGGTTACTGATACAACTCCAGTTTTACTGATTCGACCCACAGCTGTGTTTGACTTTCCTGAACATTATGGTTTGAAGCATTGTGGTATTAAAGTTGACAAGGAGGTGGTCAGACATCTTAGAAATCAACTGGAGAAATCTCGGGAGGAGTGCTTCAGCTGGGTCTCTGATGAGTTCAATTTAAAGGCACAGGAAGCATATGAGAAACTTGGTTCACCTAAATTTGAGATTGTCTCGGGCTGGACTCTGTTTTGTGAGATGCTACCACTAGTACAGTAATTGTTCGTAGCTTACCCCTATATCTACTTGGATTACCCCTAAATCAATTCAGTATCCTCGGCAATCAAAAAATTCGCGTAGCAAGTAGCAAGTAAAAATGACCGTACATACACTCAAAGGTTTACATCCTGCTATATCCAACCTTCGACCAACTTCTGGTGCTGCTAAGTATGCCGAACAATGCTGTGAGTGAATTATTCTTCTAATGACCTCGATTACATTCAATGGTTACTTATTACGTGTATGATACATAGACCTGTCCGTCATCCGAAGAAGCCGTCAATTATTTTGATGTGGAGCTCTTCAACGCCCTCAATTTCTCATTTGACACGGCCGTTGGTGACTTTAATATTGATGACTTTACCATGAGTCTTGAGGGTGTAAATACTGAGATTAGCCAGGGTGCTTTTGACCTCGGTGAGTGCCACGTCATGCATCACATCCCCATTTTTTTTTGACTGGTGAGTTTTATTAGTGATCGACACTGCCTCTCCTGCCGCTGGGGTCGATGCCGCCACCATTAATTCTCTTCCCCCTCCGAGTCCTTTACCTCTTGGTGAGAAAGTGAATTACATTAACACGAAAAGATCCGGCAATCGGATCCAAGAATCCGAAATCAAAAATCAAAAAATGAAGCTTGCCCATCCCGAGTGCGCTAATGTACTACTTTTTGCTCCATTTTACTTCAATAGGAAAATTAAGTGAAACGTTCCTATTTCATCTATTTTATCTCTATAATGCTATGAAGCGCTGTATAGCATCGTGGAGCATTCAATTTTAGCTCGTAGTAACGTCCCTGGTTTTTTCCTGATGTATGTCTTGAAACCTATCCCGGGTTGTTCAATTGCTTTGTGCCATGGATGTTTCTATTTTAGTACAGAAGCGGTCTGTTGTTCGCAATGAAAGAAAATCAGTGTTCATGACAGTGAATTGGTTATGGGTTGCCACAGAATGATTACCCGCGATGTGCCCTAAATATGATGAAATCAACTGTCATTCTTTCACATCCTTCACATGTCCCAGTACGATCAAGTTCACTACTTCATGCAAGAATGCCACAAAATCACAACTGAAGCATGGTTCTCAGTATCCTCATTGCCTAACGTAGAAACTGGGACCGTCGAAGGCCATGTCCATAGGCTCTATGCTATCAGAACAATTTTACGGTCTTTTGATGATCCTAGTTCAACATTAGAGGAGATTGAGGACTTGATTTCCTATGTCGAAAGCATTATTCATCCCCTCGAGAACTTTTTGGACAACCCCCCCCCCCTGCACAATAATCACTCCCTCGAGTTCATACTGGAAAGCGGGGTCGACCTGCTTATCAGATAGATCTTGGCCGTGCCCTCTTGCTCCATGATCTTGGGAATTCCTGGCAGTCTATTGCAGAAGCGTTCGGAGTCCGTCGTCAAACTTTGTATGAGCATCTGGATAGATTGGGATATTCATCGGCTCAGAAGCCCTTTACCGAGATTACAGATGAAGAGCTGGATGCAAAAATTAGTCAAATATCACTTGATCATCCGTTTGTCGGCTCTGCAATTGCACTAGGTCATTTGGAAAGTCGATGGGGCATTCATTTGCCCATCAGACGAGTCCAAGACAGCTTCCGAAGAGTTGATGCAGTTGGAGTACTTGTTCGGTGAGTGATATCGTATTTTTTTGTTGCTTTTCAAACAAATTCTGACGGCTTGTCCAAAGCTGGTCTGGAGTCATCAAGCGTCGAGTTTACAAGGTCAGAGGTGCAAATGCACTATGGCACAACGATGGCAATGAAAAACTACGGCCTTGGGGATTTTGGATACACGGGTGTATTGATGGACATTCTAGGTTAATCATTTATTTACATTGCTGCTCAAATAAGCGATCGGACACTGTTTTTTCCTTATTCAAAAAGGCTGTCGGAGTATTTGGATGGCCGAGCAGGACACGTGGAGACTTCGGGAAAGAGAATAATGGAATTGAGAGGGCAATGATCGAGCACTGGGGTGAGGAACATCAAGCTTATCTCCGTGGAAGGTGAAACATTTCGGACTTCCTCTTGGTGTGAATACACTAATATGTTATGCTTAGATCTACACAAAATGTCCGATGCGAACGCCTTTGGCTTGACATCCGCATGGATACGCTCGAGGTGTTTCGGAAAATATTCCAGTACCTTCAAGACAATGAGCTCTTGGAGATGGAGAGCTCTGTCCATCGTATTGCTCTCTTTGTTGTCTTTCAACCACGAATCCAGACTTCGCTCGATCATAGCAGTGATGCATGGAACCATCACCGGATCAGGACGGCAAGGAGCAAAACACCAGTTGCAATATGGGAACTTAGCCGCGAGTACGCAATTAATCGAGGCTATTGGACAGGTGACCCTGGTGATGATCGAGCAACAGCCAATCATCCCTTATATGGAGTTGATGGAGAAAGTGAAGATACCATTCCAGGAGATCATCAAGTTGATGAGGAGGAGGAGGAGGAGGAGTTTATTAACCAAATGGACCAGGTTATGGTTAACGATGATGCAGACATTGAAGCAGCTAAAAAGATCTTGCGGAACTCTCATTTTGATTGGGAAAGGGAGGATGGGAATTGGGGAATTGAGGTATTCTGTGAAGCAGTTATTATTCTTGATTCATTTGTGACCCGCTCTAGCCCAGAGTCATAAATTAGGTTGAATAGAGGCCTTCAATGTGATTTAACTGGGCTTGCAGGAGCGTAGCGCAAGATGATTTATCTCATCCTCTCATCACGATGTTGCAGCAAGAATGCACGTGTTCGACAGGCTAGAGAATGGCTATTCCTACTTAAGCGTTTCTCATGATGAAATGAAGGTGCTATGGAGGTATGTATATGAATGCAACGGCTCTATCCAATCCTTATCGTGCTTTTGCCTCTCCGTACATTTCTCAATTAACTTTATGCCAGTCGACCTTTGTCTGCGAGGATTGTGAGTAATGTTAAAACTTGCATAACTCCAATTTCCGTGTTCCTTTTGGTCTCTTTGAATCGTTACTCTTTGAATTCTCAAGTAGTTAATTACAATCCTCTCATTGCATCCGTTTTGGGGGTCATTTTTGTTCTTCGATGGGGCTCTTTCTATTTTTTGCTTCGGATTTCCTCAAGTTTGTCACTCTTTTCAAGCACAACAATAGTATGAAGGAGGGAGCTGGAATGTGGGGACATGGATACAGATGAAGAGTCGGAGGGGGGTTATGAGAGGAGGGGGACGAGCATAGATGGACATGCGTATGAATCCAGCTCTGTGTATGGATATCAGCTTAGTACGAGTAGTTTACATAGTCATAGTCATGGCCATGGAGGTGGCGGCAGTGGACATATGAGGACGCAATTTGTAGCTGGCTCAGGAATGTATACTTAGGGAAATGGAGAGTACACCGCAAATTGTCGGCCAGGTATCGGCCAGGTGGATGTGATCACCTGACTGGCTGCAACTGCCATGTGGATATCAGTACGCCTCGAGCTGGCATCTACAAGAATCGGCAACTGGGTCCAGTGTGGAGCCATTTCCATGCAAGAGACACCTGCTGGCCCAGCTGGGTGGCATCTGGTTATTTGGACACATTAAGCTGATTACTGTGAAGAATTTAGATGATATCTTAATAAATCCCACATAGCGTTTATGGAATAATCGTGATATTATTTCACATTAAAAAAGGCCCCGTTCTGTAACACGGATAGGATAAGACAAGAAAATATAAAAAATGTTAAATGATTTTAATTATTCTGTCCGACAACCATCAG
>ML180375.1:846-15768 GCA_004369135.1 Dendrothele bispora CBS 962.96 | reverse complement strand
GCTAACATCAGCAACTGGAACAGTCTCGGTTCCCGGAGTGTTTGTGGGTCTTTCACCAGTGCTACTAGAGCCATGTCGACTTAGCGTCGGTGTTCCAGCAACATGTTGCATCAGCGACCCTCGAGAATTATTTTTAACGTAGGGGCGGTCTTAGTCTTCATGCGTGGACACAACAAGACGAACGCCTTTAAGGTCATTCAGTATACCTTTTACTAACATAGGAGGGCGGAAGGACCCCAGTAAACGGATCAACGGGGTGGATAAACCAAGTTGAGCCCGGTTTCGTAGAGGCGGCAGAGGGGTTACTTGGAAGGCTGTGTCCCGAACATCTGCCTTCGTATGTCCATGTATGTCTATAGCCGCACCAAAACCTGTACATGTTCCCCTTACGTCTGAGACCATCTGAACTATAGAAGCATGTCCACGCCTTTCATAAAGACTTTAGCGAAGAACTTCAACTGCGTCATCCGTGTGTATCGTAGCATTGATTGATGAAACAGCACGCTAAAAACCGGTCCAAACTGCGCAGCATTTGGAAGGCGAAAACGAACCGTATTTAGGCATCAACGCATCGATTCTAAATCGTTTACTCTGAACTACAGCGAGGATCAGCTTCGATCTTTTTTGAGAATGGCAAGTGGCCGACAGTATAAGCGGCTCCGAAGGTGCTTCTGTACTAGTGTGACCGCTAACTACTAAGGTCACTACAGGTACGGAGCCTTGAAGAAACTTAAAACGAAACGTTACCGGAACTAGGTAGGTGTTAGACGGAATACGACCCTGTGCCAATCTAACATAGGGTTTCTTCAATACTGAAGCTGTATGGAACTTACTGACGTTAACACCTTGACAAGGAGCATGAGCAGCTGGAGAAGAAACCTACCTTTTTTGCTGGACGGCAACTTCTTGCTGAGCAGCAGCCCTAGCCGTAAGAACGACATTGCTAACCGAACTTTTAACGGCAGCTACCAAAACGCTGAGACTACTTCCACCGACGTACCTTTAAGTCTCTCTTTATGACCCTACTGAGGTTCTAGTTGTGTGACTCGTGTATTCCTGACACAAGGGTTGGGACGAGGTATAAGTGAGGGACAAGTGTCGTTTAACCTGTTATTCCTTAATGTAACGGAAAGCCCGCTAGCCCGTTGAGGAGCAGTTAAGGTACAGGAACAGGGTCGGTGAAAAGCTAGTAGTCTCAAAACGGTTTGCGCACGAGTTGGATCGTTCACCACAGATAGACCCCAAGAATAAGAAGGTTTTCAAGTCGGTCTACGCCCATGATCAGTCTAAAGGTCTGCCTCTTGTTGTTTGTTCGACGAACAATGCTCATTTATTTATAGCTCCTAGTCGAGATCAGCTGTTGGACACGCTAAAGCACTCTACGGAGACGAAACAGTGTGGGCCGACGGAATTGAGTATTGGTGAGATCGCCACCTTCATCATGGAGGGAATCACTATTCAGGAGGAGCAGTAAGTGTTCACCGACTCCTTCCTTGTACCAAATGTGCTGACACGAGAGGATAGACGTCCGTTGAGGCGGAAGGTCGCGGGAGTGAAATCACGAAAAACTCGGGATATGGCGGCGGACAGATCCGAGATGGAGAAGCTAGAGAAAGAACGTAAGAAACTGGAAGATCGCGTTTCGACCTGGAGAGAGGCTCAAGCCACGTTCATGCCCGGTTGCTGGGAACACGTTGCGAAGAGCCATGCTTCCAACCCCGAGAACGAAAAACTATTTCTACCTTCGGATTTCGGCGCAGGAGATAGAGTGCGATTGGGCCTGGAATCCCTGGCTGAGGAGGAGGCTCGACTTCGCGAAGCACATGGGATCGACCTGATTGCACGCCTGCAGTACATATGCCAGATCATAAGCGCACTGAACGATAGGAAGATCATTCATACCCGTGGTCAAGATCAGCATACGAAATCATCCAAGTTGTTGAAGACTCAGCAAGATTTGCGAACGGCCAGGCTTGCGGACTATAACCGTAACCGTAAGGCCTTGGATCACCTGGGGAAGCTAGACGAAGATTACTTTCCGTTCCTCACAGTGCAAGATACCTATCGCAAGTCCTCTGAATTGAAGCGACGGATTGGTGATTCGCGTGCTACAGATGGAAGGCTCTGGACAGCTGGAGCGCGACTCCCTACTACGGAGGAAGCAGGCCCTTCGACAAAACGTGTGCTTCTGGATAGAGGCGAGGATGTTCCCCCAGGTATGAGGATCTTACTGTCATAGCTCCTCAATCTGATTGTTGTTTGCAGTTGTAGGGACTCAGAGCTCTCGGAGGCAAAGTATGTGTTCTTTCTCTTGTCGTTACTCAATTATTTCTTGACACTCTTTCAGCAAATCGGCACGCGCCGATGGTTTCTCCCAGGAAACTCAAGCAGTCAAAGGGGAAAGGAAAGGCTTTGGAAGAACTCGCTGAAGAAGAAGCGGAGGAGCCTTTAGATGAAGTGGAGGATGGAAAGTTATGGAGAGTGCGCCCCAAAGCCGGGTTCTCGCAGGAGGAGATGGACGCCTTTATGGAAGAGAGTGAGTGTTTATTCGTTTATTATTTTCTGCCTGTGAAGCCTAACGATGAAATGTCTTTCGGTTTGTAGACAGAAGAGTCCAGTTCTTCCGCGACGAGGCCCAGATGGAACGATGGCAGGAGCAAGTGGAGATCAAGCATGCCGAATTCCATCGTGCGATCAAATACTTTGGAAGGTTTTCGGATATCTGGACTAACCTGGCGCACAAATCGGATACTCAAAAGAAGCCTGGCCATGCTGCGTATGCACGAAAACAGGCTGGAATGTACATCAATCTCAAAAACGAGTGCGAGACACTATTCAAAGCGGCTGCCACCATTGATGAGACGCTGAGAGATATACCGGAGGGCAATACTCTCTCTGACCAGGTTCTGGCCTTTCGCCAGCGGGAAAGAGCACTCTTTTCGATGATTTCAAGGTATTATTTTGTATCCTCGAGGCAACTATGTATGCTCATGATAGCTTTTAAGTGAGCGGCCTCCGTTTGTGGATCCCACTGAGACTGAACCCCCAATTGACGAGGATTTGGGTTATGATACCGATGACGACGAGCCTGAGGACGCTAAAGATGTGGGTGAGAGTGAAGTAGAGATAGAGAGTGACATTGGAAGTGACGAGGAAGATGACTTGGAAATCGAAAACGAGGAGTTGAGCAATGAAAGCGGCATGCTCAGCAAACGAGGACGAGACGAGGACGATTTGGCTGGGTATCGGCATAGCAAGCGGAGAGCTGTTGATGAGTCTGGACATGAAGAATCCGCAGTCGGGGGTGATATGGCCAGTGCGGGTTTGGATGACGACACCCTTCAGGTGCAGTGAGATGGAAGAAGAAATGAAGCGGAGGTAGTGGCAGTGGCGGATGGGGCTAGGAGGAAGCAGGTAGAGCCCAGAGAACCACATGATTATGAGTTGCGAAGTGGGCGTCGAGGATAGGTTGGTGTGGAATGGTAGAGCAGAAAAAACAACGCCGGATCCTCTCAAGTACACATAATACTCAACGCTCTCCCGGTTCCCTCTTTCTTCGGTGTGGACAGAGGGGATCCGGAAGGTCAGGAGACTAACGGACTTGATGGAAGAACGATAGTAAGTTGTAGACTCAATTTAATGTTATATCATAACTAACGATACCTATGAAGCGTTAAATCTGTTACTTTCAGCAGCTTAAGTAGATGCTACACTTTATGCCCTGACGATATTGGTCCCTCATTCTTCGAGTTCGACGTATACATGTCCCAAGATGCAGGGAGAGGGGCCTATCTTAGCATTGTATGAGAAACCGTGTTTCGCTTGACCGCCGTCACCGCTGTCACAATCGCGTGACAACGTCGTTTGCCTTCTCAACCAGCATTTGTCTCTGCATCCTCGCGCTTGGTCCTTCTTCTACGACACCAAAGACCGAAATTACGATGGAGAGAAAGGAGGAAAAGGCACCGATCGATCGTGAAGGGAGAAAAAGGTCTGTTCCGTATAATTCGGTGCGTATGGATGACTTTACCTCCGTCCTTCTAAACTGACGTGTTTTCAGCTTTTCGACGCTACTTCTGAACTATCGTTCGTTGACTCCACCATCACATTGATTAACGGCGACAGTCGGAATATTGAAGGGGATGTTACTATCATCAACCACTGCAAATGCTGCCAGTCGAAAGTTTGTCCTGCGGTTATATTCCTTGGTACACATCCGACTTCTCCACAGAATGCGAATTTCGATACTGTCGTGATATGTTCGGTAGTTGTGCTGGCCACGTTGGCATTGGGTTGCTGGATGACAGTTGGTCGTTGATGGTGTTGTCGTTGAAGGTGTTGCCAGGTATGGTCTACGTCGCTTTCATGACACGTTGAGTTGACTCTGCTTCAGAGTCGTTCGTTTGCCTCCGTGTGCTTAGTTATTTAGGAAATGTCCTGTCTGTTTTTTGGAGACGTGCTATATACTACTCGTGAAGAACTTTGAGCCATTACCGGGTCAGTGTCGGTATTTTTTGTCCGTCTTCTTGTTAGCGCACGGACCACCCACAGTTTGTTCCCCGCCACTTGTCGGCTTCATCCCGACTCATCGCCGGTTCAATTTCCTCTTCGTTCGTCAATTCTCCCCCAAGCTCACCCTCTGTTTGTCTAATCCTACTGCGACGCGGTGTTCCCGAACCCGTACCCATACTAACATCATCCTCCTTCTACTTCCCCTTTTCTTTCTTCTCTTCCTCTTTATCCCTCTCTCTATCAACCCTATCCTTTCTCTTCTTCGCTGCGTATATATGTGCCGTTTTCACGCTCTTGGGTGCTTGTCCTGGACCAGCTCTAGGCTCTTGCTGAAACTCCAGGTTCGAAGACGTGTCCATGAATATGGACACTCGGAGATGGCCCGTACCCTTACAACGACGCAGAGTCGATCTATCATTGATCTTATCAGGGCCAGAGTTGTGTCTTGGTCAATGGTGGTCAATGGTGGTCAACGATGGTCAGTATGTTTATCAACTCGTATGTACATATGATTTTCGCCTGGTCAATGGTGATCAATTACTACTTGTGGACTGAGGCTCGTAATTCTTTGACCAGTTTGACCACCTGTTTTTGGTCAATGGTGATCAATGTATAGTGTACTATTCTTGGTCAATGGTGATCTATGTGTAGTGTATTGATCAACTAGTATGTATTTTCAAATGGTCAATGATGTTCATCCCTGGTCAATATTGTATTTAAAAGTACGTATCTACTTGTGAACTAAGCCCTGTAATGCTTTGACCAGGTTTGACCACATGTGACAGGTGGTCAAACCTGGTCTCGGACTGGTCCCAGTGTGATCAACAATGGGGCGCCGAAATTTACTGTTACTGATTCGTATTCTCATCGTCACCTCCAATATAGTCATCACCTTTTCTCTCCTATTTCAGAATTGGTCTGCGTTCCGACGAACGAGAGGAGCCACGACCACTTCTCAAGGAACCCAAGTATCTTTAATGATGATAATACGTATATCGATTTTCAGTATCTTTCCTATAATAGGCCTAGTGTTCGTCCCACATTCCTCTCGAATGCTTCATTATTCACTCAATGTCCTTGATATTTCAGGCTCGTCGTCAAGTCTATGCTGAACGATACATCGCTCTCACATTCAAATAACGCAGGAAGCAACATTCTTACTGCTACCCGTAAGAGTCCATGTTTTTCAAGCACACGATAATCCCAAACTCATGCAAATTTTCTATTCTTTCCGTGCTATTAGTCTCCGGAGCAGCAGGTCTGATATTCGGTACTCAAAGGGTGAGTTTCGTCTTTGACCGTACCACAACGATTTCAGGTGTATTGAACCGGATTTGTGTTATAGGACATGTTATCAGTATGGGCTTTCTGGAGGAGAAAGCGTCATCCGAGAACAGTACCATTGAATTCTATGCCACCGAGTTTGAAGGAGGGGGAGACTGTTTGATGATGTTTTTCTTGTGTGTTAGTTTGTTCTCATCAGGGATAAAGTTGTATCAATATCATAGTCATGTAACTTATAATTACTCGTGAAGTTAGTTCACTGTAATACCACAAGAACATTTCGACTATCCACACAAAGCCTGTCAGTAAACTCGAACCAATCCGTTCACAGGAAGAGTAGATCATCCTGTCGGCAAAGCATCAAAGTCTTACAGAGGCGGGTGATTCGAGTCTACCATATCAATACGTTCCTTGTGTAGGCCTACAAGTTCTAACTTGACTCGGAGGGTTATGACGCCGATTGAAAGGAGGAGTCGAAAGTCCAATTCAATGACTTGAAGGTTGGAAGGAGGTTGAAAGACTAATCGTTCCGAAACAACTGGAATACAGCTGATGAAGTTGAAGTGGGCCATCGCTGCGCGTGGCAGATACGAGGCCAGGTTTTTGACTGCTGTGATGAAGCGGCCCGACTCTGAGCGGAATCTTCCGTGTTTGAGCTCCAAATGGGGATGGCACACGGTTTCGACACAGCCACCTGCTGCGAGCTCAAGTTGAGTAAGGACGAGTCCTTCGTAAACTCCGGCCTCGTAATGTTTGGTGCATTCCTGTTCATGTAGCTGATATATGGTGTGTCGATAAGTCTTCCATGATCTTCGGTACCTTCAGGCTGATACATGATCCTTTTTTTGCAAATTACCTAGCGCGCGTATATACCCTCCCTATGCTGCATTACATGGCTCAGAGGCTGCGACAGGAGAGATGATGGACGTGCTATTCCCACTGACCTATAGTAACATTCCATAACTAATACTCGTCGCTGCATTCAAGGTACGAATTGGAATCCTCAAACTGGAGATATCCCTGACTCAAAGGTGAAGAAGCAGAATCAAGTTACCGTCACCTTACATAGAGCTTGGTACGAAAGTCCCCAATGTTTTTGGGAGGGCATGGTCAAAGGGACTCAGTTTTTATTGAAGATTGGTACATTAGTGAGGGTCGTAATTAGTAGGACCTTTACTTATAGGGAAAAGGCCGACTTCGTCGGAAGAGACCTTGCTCCGAGTCATGGTGATACCGTATCACAAAGTAAATCGATGCACAAGAACTGGAATAAATCGAGTAGTTGCCTTCAAAGGTCACAGATCATTTGGAACAAAAACAACGTGCATAAAGTCCGTACAATAGTTTCTATGTACTTCAATAAATCAAGAAAAAGTAGTCCGAACTACGACTTCAGCCTGTTTTCAGCTACACACATCAGGAACAGAAAAGTTGAAAGACAAGCAAGTGGAGACAATGAGGAAAAGTTATCAATTCAGACCGGTCGCTCTTCAAGTGTCCGGGAAGCTCGGGTATCGTGACCGTGATGACCAGTCTGTGCCCCAGCAGAACTGCTGGCTGCGGACGGACCAGCCCCCCCTGTAGGTTTGGGTGAAGAGGGAGAGGGAGTAAAAGGGCATGGGGGGTCAGTGAAGTATTTAAAATCACTTGCAGAAATAGATTATTCGAGTGACCCCAGATTAAATCGTAGACAAGATGACAAGTTAGTATGTATAGCACACCTTCACCACACTTCTCGACCACCCCAAGGTATGGGAAGAAAAGATAAGCAATGTTTTGTTTTCATGATCAGAAAGACTCGACAGCATCATAAGACTGCGCATGTTGTAAACACTAACACCGGATATGAACCGGAAGTCGAGGGTTTTTGTTGAGATCCCAGTCCAACGAACAACATCCCCAATGAAGCTTCAAGTTAATGCATTTCCATAAACATGAGAGCAAGGAACGACAGTCAAAAGGAGGAAGGTGACACTCAAAACAGGAAACCACGCAGTCGTGGTTAATTTACTAAAATCGGTTAACCTCTACTTGATTCAACAGTGGCACCGATTGAACATGTTTGTTTTGGAAGGCCCCCAACAAATGCTTTGTACTTGTATGCTCAGAATCCCATCACCTGACTTCTGACACAGCAGGGACCTTGGGAATATAACGGGAGGTTGGTGGTCAGCTTGTAGGGTTCAAGGAAATGACAGGGCAATGAGATGTGGAGAACTTGTGAAGCAATCAGGGCTGCATAGGATTTTGGAGGAAGTTTGTACTGCTACTGGCAGGGAAACTTAGGAAGAAATTCATTTGAAGGCCCCAAAATGCCCTGAGATGGGGATAGTGACTGTGCTGAGCCATATGGCCCAAACTGATGTGGGCTGCCCTGGTCCGGATATCCGACCCTGAAGCAGTGATGATATTGGAAAAAAATCTTACCCTAAAGCAGAGTGAAGTAAAGTGGGCCATCACTGCGCGTGGCAGGTACGACTCACGAGGCCAGTAGTCTATGTTTCAGTTCATCAATTCAAACTATCTACGTTACGAGGCCGGAGTTTACGAAGGACTCGTCCTTACTCAACTTGAGCTCGCAGCAGGTGGCTGTGTCGAAACCGTGTGCCATCCCCATTTGGAGCTCAAACACGGAGGATTCCGCTCAGAGTCGGGCCGCTTCATCACAGCAGTCAAAAACCTGGCCTCGTATCTGCCACGCGCAGCGATGGCCCACTTCAACTTCATTCAGAGGGAGGTTGCAGTTGAGAGTTTGTTTAATAGTTGATTGTTGAGAGTTTGTTTAATAGTTGATTGTTGAGAGTTTGTTTAATAGTTGATTGTTGAGAGTTTGTTTCTAAAGATTTGTACTTATTGACGTATGTATTGATTAAACTTAAATATGACTCTTCTTTAATAGTCTTTTTTAAAAGACAAATAAAGTAAACGAAAATATCCTTACGTTTCAGACTTTCCAAAACCCATAATACTCGGAGTCTCCTCGTGTTTGTTGCTGGGTAGGTCTTCAGTCAGTTATCTGTCCTTTTTTTTACATTTATGACCGTGCTTGTGTAGTTATGAACGTGAGTGAAAAGAACTCAATGTGTTTTACACAATAAACTTTGTACCTGTCGTCTCAAGGAGTGCTCAACGTCCAGTCGCGTTCATGGGGCGCCTACTCGGCACTAGACTGGGCGTCCATAACTCCTAGGCGCCTAGGTCCATGGGCATCCAGGCCCAGTCAACGCTCAGGCCCAGCGTTTTTAAAAAATACTGGAACTGGACCATGGACGCCCATGTTGTATATTCTAAAAGTCGGTGACATGTTGAATGTATTTAATTATAGACTCAGGTCCTCATGAAGATCATTCATGTATATAAATTTAAACTAGAGAAGACAATGTTGTCTGTTTACCTTTTTGGGGGTGTACCGTAATAAAGTTAAATAAACATCGAGAATTATACCTTTAAGAAGGACGAGTGTCCTGAAGACTCCGAACAAACCGTGTTGATTACTCGGGTTCAATTTAGGGACATCAGTGAACTACCTAATGACAAAGATCATCACAGAGTTTATTAAACCACCAAAGATCTATTTTAAACTCTTTCAATATGAAACATCTATGAGACTTAACTGTTCAAACTCGACATTTGACTCTATTTGAGAGGGTTAAGAATAGATTTTTAGTGGTTTTATAAACTCCATGAAAACCTGTGTAAGTAAGTAAATTACTGGTACCCCTAATTCGGATTCCAGTCATCAACACGGTTTACTCGGAGTATACTTTTAATAAGGAGGACTGTCGTGAAGACTCCAAAAAAACCGTGTTGATGACTCGAGTCTTGTTTAGGGGTACCAGTAATTTACCTATCTACACAGATCATCACGAAATTTATAAAACCACTTAAAATCTCTTCTCAATATGGAACATCTACGAGATTTAACAGTCCAAACTCGTAATTATACTCTATTTGAAAGAGTTAAGGATAGATTTTTAGTGGTTTTATAAACTCTGTGATGGATCGTGTAAATAAGTAAGTTACTGGTACCCAAGTGGAGAATGTTACGTTTTATAGTTTAACTTATACATTTCTTACATATGAATAAATAACCAGTGATAAAAATAAGTGAAAAAGAAGACTCGAGATATATAACTCAGTTATATTCTGACAAGTATATACGTGAAACTACATTAATAATTAGAGATGTGTTACCGGATACAGGACGTAAAAATCTTCATATAGGAAAGACACATTTTTAAACCACGGTGTTAAGAACTCACTAGTTTATTTATTGGTCCCTCGGTGGAGACACTGATGAAGATCTTTACTTTTTACACACCGAAACTTAATAGAAGTCTTACTATGTATTGTCTATAATTAACTATCAGATAACGGGTTCTATACTTCTTTAGAATGGTTTGGGATACTAACGAAGTGTCCATGGACGCTCTCATGAACGGCTCATGAACGGCTCATTGCCCATGGACGTCCATGGACGCTAGGCCTAGGCCGTTCAGGCCCAGTCCAAAGGGTGCCCATTCGGTGCCTAGACCCATAATCAAAATACTAGACATATGGGCGTCCAGTGCCTAGGCCCAGTGGACGCTCAATTGAGCACGCCTTGAGACTACCTGTCAGACCGTTTGTCTTCATACTCTACTTTATCTCACAATTTGTCACGTCTTCCTACCATCTGTGTCTGTCATCGCCGGTCTGAACAAGTCTTCGATTTCTCCTAACCGTTTTAACCTTTGTCCAACACTCTTACTCAAGTAACTCCTACCAGTAAGTATTCACTTTCATAGAACTAGGTTTCTCGAGTCCAAACGTACTGATCTCACGTTTTAAAAACTACTCCTCCACGTCCATTCATGATACTTCCTGGAACTACCTATACTAAGACTCACCGCTCCTCCTGTCTGTGTAAATTCATTTTAACTACGTTAATTTCATAGAAATAAATAGCTCGATCTGACCTATACTTACTGAGTTGTATATTAACCGTCCGTTTTCTACCACTTACTTTTAAAATTGACACCCTAACGAATCACTCCAATACGAAAGAATACGTCGGACCACGGGTATAAGTCAGTTTCTTTAGTTCGAGACTAATCCACTGTACGGGATTATACCGTTTTCAATCGAAGTTCCCCGAGACCTACTGTACAACTTCGGACATTTCGTTTCTACTTCTTTCTTGTACTTAATACTCATACTGAATCTAGTTTAAGATGTATAAGATGTAGAGAAATCAACGAGTAATATATACAGGTATGTTAGTCCTAGTCTTCGATCGGTTCGGTCAAGACGGGTCCGACAAGTTACCCTTCCTTGTTGAGTTTAAGTACCATCACACAAAACCTTTATAGACAACATATACAATTTCCACACGATCCAAGACAGGGTAGGTGTCTTCAATTGGGATTTCTGAGTAGGTTATAATCTAATGTTGTAAATTAAAAGTTTACACATAAAAGGCGACCTGTCTAAATTTCAATTACATATTAATTGGACAAAGATTTCAAGGTTCTTTGACAACGACTCCTGATTCAAAAAGGTCTTTGTCAACTATAACCGATAGTTGAACTGGGTCCTTAATAGTCTTGACATAAGGTGGGGGTGTCGTTATCCGGTCTGAATCAGGTTGTGAAGAGTCTCAAATCAAAGTCAGAAACTCAGGTCTTTTATTATGTGGATGAGGAAGTCTAATATCTGGGACCTCCGGTAGAGTCTGGACTGAACTAGTACTTCAAAGACTTAAGAGGGCCCAGAGTTATTCTTAGAATGTTTCCTAAAATAATTGAATGAAAACTTCACAACAAGAGTCGGTGTCCTAGTAGGTAGAATGTTAGTCCTGAGGACGACTCTATGTTTTCTATACCCTGACATATTTTAACGACGTCGACAACTTACAGGTAAATAATAATAAAAACCTGTCAAGTGGTTTCTTTGGTATAGGCATTGTATAGAAAGTAATTATAGACCACTTTACACATACAAAAGATTTTTCATCCGAACGTTAACCTGTGATCGTAAAACCACATTTTCGATGATACCATACTTACACTTCTGTTGATTTCTTACATTATGGTCTGTATAGAAGTCTTAGAATCACAATCGATGGGGTGGAAGATCTCACTACATTAGGATTAACAAGTAATGAGGTCACGTTTGATTTGTCTTTCAATGAGAACCCTTATTGACTATTCTGTCCTTCTTCCTTAATTGATCCTATCAGGTTCAGGAGTTTTTGAATATTATGTCATGAAATATTCTGTGACCAAATTATTATATCGAACCTAAAATACTATAAAAAAACTTCCATCCATACATTAACCTGTCGTTTTAAAACCACATTTTCGATATCATACTTACACTTCTGTTGATCTCTTCCATAAGAATCTATATAGAAATCTTGGAATTACAATCCACGGGGTGGAAGATCTCACTAGATTAAAATTAACAAACCGTAATACAGTCAGAACCCTTATTGGTTTTTCTGTCTTCTTCCTATTTGATCCCGTCAGGTTCCAGAGTTTTTAAACTTTCTACCATAAAATACCCCGTAATCAAGTTACTATAAGGTACATAAAATACTTATAGACCACTTTACGTATATAAGAAACTTTCGTCCATACATTATCCTACTTTACGGTAGTACCTCTCCTGACTTAGTAAAGTCATGTCAGTGTTTGTACAGTAAGTTACTACCATGGTTCATGACACTGTAAAGTGTTCCTTATGAGACTCGAGATAAGAAAACTATTTCCACGATCATTAATAAAATAGATATTTTCCAGAAAGAAAAACGTCGAATATTACGGAAATCACTGGTATCTCGTCGTAAATTTGTTCAAGAGTCTACAGAGTCTCGAATAGACTTGTACTAATACAAGCCTTTAGAATGTGACGCCTGACTTCAATGTTACGTACATCCCCTTCGTCATAACTTTTAAAGTCGGGACTATAGACGTTCAGTGAAAGTTAAGTTCTAAGTGATAATAACTCCTGTTCGGAAAGTCTTTATGTTTAGTGATACGGATCTTTTTAGAGGTTTCTACGTGATAGTAAGTGTAACCAAACTCCTATAGTTCTTTCTTTTCCCAGAGTAACTTAATGTCATGATTTGGGTTACCTTTTTACGTACCTGTGAACGTCTTCTAGAGAGTACCTTCCTTAAGTTCCTTTTTGAAGGGTTCAACTTGTAGTCAGGTATTATACGAAAATTTTAAAAAAAAATTACTGACACGAAAAAAACCAAACTTATCTAGACTAGTAATGAGCGATATAAATTTAAACCGTCTATACTTTTTACCGAGGCTCGACGGTCACGTAGACTGTAACAACTATTACTATCAAAACCAGAGTCGGAAAGGAGGTAAAGTCGAGGGCTGAGAGGTAGTGGACAGACAAAGTAAAGGTGGCTCTTAGACGATTAATGTCACCTTTGTCTTCATGGTGAACTACCCGGTCGAAGGACTGTCCCCGACCGGAGCACCAATACCAACACCGTAAAGACATGTAGGGTTGCGAGGTGGTCTTCGGCGGCGTAATTGGAGGGACCCAGAAATACAACGTAACAAAGGTTTACAGGTAAATAACTGCTTTAACCCACATGATGTAACAATTTATCGGTTTCATACGTAGGGATGTAAAAAGGAACGTATTTTTTGTCGTGATTTAATTTATATCACTCGCCCGTGTGAGTTTTACAGCTCTTGTGTGCCCTTGAGTCCTCATGCCCTGTGACAGGCTCTGTATCCATGCCCTGCATCCATGCCCTGTCCATATATGCCAGGCTCTGTACTATTGTCGCCATGCTCTGTGACATCCCATGCCATGCCTATTACCCTATAACGTCCCATTCATAATGTCATGATCGAAAGTACCGGTTAATGGGCACGTCAACGTACCCAAACGTTTTCTCGGAGAGAGCGGCTCTACAACGTGTACACTAGATAAATATAGTCGTGATAACGTTGCTATACTTTATCATACTGCTTAAAAGTTATTCATGATCTGACCCTTTACCGTGTAGGATACTAGAAAAGAAAGTAATCACAACACAATCCGTCTTTCTACACTCGAAAACTACGAAACTCTTGTTTTAGAGGCTGTATGTTATCATACATATTATTAATATAGAAAAAGGAAGGAAATCAGTCAAGTTAAAAATCATAAATGTAGGTGAACTTCTAAGTTAAGCTTCGGGGTGATAGCCTCAAGATTCCATAGCCTCGACTTCGCTGAACAGAATTAGGCGTGTATTTGACATGTGTAACGACATCAAATTCTGTGCAACAAACCGAAACCGGAAACAAACAGAGTGAGCTCGTAGACGAGTTTCGAGAGCTCGAGACATAATGTTCAAATGTGGAGATGTCGTGTACATATTTCAGTATCACTATATAAAACCTGATGGATACCTACAGGGCATGAGACAGAGCATGAGTTCAGGGCCTGTCACAGGGCCTGGTACAGAGCCTGAGAACTCAAGGGCACGTTAGACTTTTACAGTTAACAAGTGAGAGCTCTGTTCGGCTCTAGATATCTTATTCGCACCCATCGACCAACATAATTGAACTCGAAGTATCTTTATTTTTCGGTGCCACCGGGTCAACAATGTAACATGTCCGTAACTAACATTGCACCCATTCTCTTGAGGAAGCTGCATTCAAGCTAGGAGAGGTCATTGGTAAGTGTCCTCGAACTGAAGGGAAAATTAAGCCAACCGAGTTTATATTAAAAGGCAGCCGGAATAATAAACGAGGCGCCGAATATTGCCGTTATTAGCGTATTAGTGTGCCGACTAATATTCATCTAGAAAGTTCGCTATTAAGACATATTATCCGGAAAGTTAATTTGGCGAATATTAGCCAATGTTCGCGAATATCAAGTGCGAGTCAAAAAGGCTGTATCCTCAGTATCCATATCAATCGTTATCTATATTCATTTTCTTACCTTTGTATTGGGAGTCAACCCACCATTGTGTTGACTCCTTTCCTTCTTTCTTTACAGGCTGCTTTCGGGTTGTCTAATGTATTGTGCAGTGCACTGATAGCTGCACATGTCGATGTCGATGTCTATTAAATGCGTTGTGTTGTTGCAAGTTGATAGGTTGTTTGAGAGTTGTTAGTTGATAAT
>ML180374.1:0-17136 GCA_004369135.1 Dendrothele bispora CBS 962.96 | reverse complement strand
TAAGTAAGTATCGTAAGTAACAATCATAAGTAAGTATCGTAAGTAAGTATCGAAAGTATCGAAAGTAACTATTGGAAGTATCAAAAAGTCCAGGATAGAGTTTGGCTGTTGTTTATTGAGTATTTCTTGAAGGTTATCGACAGTTTATAAAGGATTATCCTGGACATGGGAAGATAGGCAATAGGTGAAAGGGAGTTAACTTAGGAAGCTCATGGATATAGCGTGGCCTCAAAGCCGATTGCAGAAGTATCCTGCATTTCTTTGAGTTCTCAGGTGTCTGTTGAGTGTTCCTTGAGTTTTATCAAGGGTTTATCAAGGATTATCCAAGACCTAGGAGGATGGAGAAAGTAAGTCAGACGATAGACCAGACAGAAGGTTCGCATCGGCTACAGAAAGGTATTACATAATAGTACTTGGTGAAGTTCGATGACCAGAACTCAAAATGCCCTCAATACAAACACACGGAGAATAAGAAGACATCGACTGAGATTTCAGAGTCCTGAGTCCTATTTACACAGTACTTTACAGGAAATAGGCAGAGATCATGGAAGGAAGCTGGGTAATTAGAGAGGTTTAAAAGAAAGTCAGGCAGTCGAATCTTGTGAATCTGATCTTCTGCCATGGTAGGCCATTGCAATCTGTAAATTCTTCTATCAACTAACTGTTGTCATGATTGAAGCACTCAGACTTACCCCTAGCCCTCCTGGCCTTTGAGTAACCCTATAGAGACTGGATAATTCGGACTGGGTTTGAGACAAACTTGACTCCTTTGGAGAGGATTCCACTGGTAAAGAATGATTAACTGCAAGGGGACTAGAAGTGGCCGCTCTAGGAGTTGTGGCACCTCTTGGAGGAGTAAAAGAACCATTGATCCCAGACAAAATATTGTTCGAGTTTGCGTCTCCAAGATTGTCTGTTCCTGGCCCTATATCTCCAAGACTGTCTATTCCTGGCCCGATAACTACAGGCAGATACTCTGATCCTTCTGCAAAAACATCAGAAGGAAAAAATTGTTGTCCGTAGGGAGAACTGTTCAAGACTTCTAACTGTCAGACGAAGGCATGGGAGAGAGAGAGGAGTTTTGAAGAAGTACGTACTTGCTTGAATACTCGCAGATTCAACCTCTGGATCCATTTCATACAAAAAAGAGTGGCTTAATTGTTCCAATTTGTCCTTGACTGATCGCAGTTCTTCCCGTAGGAAAGTTTGCACAGTTTGGAGGTTTTGGACCGACGTCGTCAGGGTAGCCTGATTTCTGATTATTTGTCTCTGTCCATCTCGTATACCCTCCAAATGCTCAAGAATATCTTGTAGAAATCTCGAATTATCGTTGTCGGGTATGGTTTCAGATACGTGGGTTGTCGGAGAGGACATGGGAGAAGAAGCAAGGCGACTGTTTACGTATTCATCAAGTAAAGGTAATCAAATGACCGTGTATCGTATCCCCTGGCGAAACCTATCCTAATCAAGGGAACAGAGAGAGAGATACTAGAACTACTTTACAAATTCATTGGAATCCCAACCGAAACCATTTTTCTGATATGCTGCACCAGCACGGTCAGAGTGAATAACAATGGAAGCTCTTATGCCAGAGTACGATAAATTGAAATGGGTTAAATCTCTGGAACGGAAAGTAAGACAATCACCATGGGAAGCCTCCACTACCAGTTTCGCTTCATGAAGGCAGACCCCTCCTCCTATATGATCCCCCAAAACTAGAACAATACAACCGTTTTTATCACCTCCATCCCTGTGAGCCTGAGTCTTAACATTTAGGTTAATAACGAAACTGGAGAAAGGGTGGACCAGGTTGGTGTCGTTAAGAGGGTAAATGTCTACTTCCCCCTCTATTTCTGAAAATAAATCTGGGTGCCTCTTAAGTCTCTGTAAGGGAAAACCCATGAGAACAAGGCCATCGCCAAAAATAGAGGGAGAGAGACTTACCTTTTCAACTACCCATCTCAGAACCGGTTCCAATGCATCACAAATTTGACGATACTGCTCTGGATGATCCCTCATGTCTGCTGATTCCCTGGTCAGAAATTGAGAATGATTGGTTCTGGTCGTGTTTTTGTTTTTTAACTTATGGGGATGAATATCCCTAGGCACAAATGTTCCCTGGGTTACCCAATAAGCCATAAGCAAACGATCAGTTAGCTTAAAAAATCAAGGGTACTTCTGTTCCATATTTTGAGTAATAAGAGAAGTGTAAGGCAGTGAACATTGGGTTATCGCTGGTGTCTTTCTCCGTAAGCTGGTCTTCCTTGGAATATCCCGTAAGAGCCAGATTCAAGAACTCCAAAAGATTGGCCTTGAGATGCTCTGGCATGGTGCCATCGATATTGAAAACAATACCATCTTCTCCATTTACCTGGATCTCTTTTCTGCGTTTAAAAATTAAAAAGGTAAAAAGTCTAGGTAATGATAAGTGCTTACCCTTTAATGAGTTCTCGTTTCAACTTTATCCAAGAACCTCCCTTCTTTGCGAGTCCTTTGTCGTTGAAGTTAGCCTGGACCTTTAAAAAATCAGCAAAGATCCAACTTTTGGTTATTGTCTTACCTTTTTCCTGAATTCTTCAAGACTGGAAGGCTCTAGAGCCTTCAAAGCCTTTTTCCTTTCTTCATCTGTCCAGGCCAGTTGGGGTTCATGCGTTTTTGGATAAGGAATTTTCGTATTAGAGGAGAAACGAAAAGGTATAGGAAATTGGACAAAGTTGTCATTATTCAAAATATTTAGGCTCGATCGACAGGAGGAAACGTTTGACCGAACGATCGATCGTTGGTCTGTTGAAGCTGGATCCCCTTCTCTCCACGGCGTCGGATCAGAGGAGAACGTTTCGTGGGAACTAGATAGGTTACCGGTAGCTCTCAGATAAAGAGAATTAATGCTGTCCAAACGTCGGGAGGCTTCTGGGTATATAGAGTTTGAGGGGAAAATGGATTCCCAAAGGGTTGCGTCCCTCTGAATTAGCAGAACTGACCTGATCCAATAAATACCTTTGTAAAAACAATAAATACGGAACACAAACTTGTATACGTACTGTTGAAAAAATGAGTTGAAAAATTTATCTGAGGAAGAGATGTCTCCAGCGTAAAAAGTTTCCCCCAGGTTCAAGGATTGAGATAGTCTGGATGAGAGAAAGGTGGGCACTCTGAGGGAAGAGATATCGCTACGAAGTTTACCCAGTAAGGGCAAAAGTTTGGATTTGATCAAATTGATGGTGTTAACTAATAAACCTCAATTTCAGAAGGAAGGAATACGTTTCGACAATAGAGGTCTTACCTTGGGTACTGTAACTATCAGGTGTTTTTAGCAAGTTGCCAAAGGCCTCCAGGCCTGGTGCACTTATGTGTCGAGAACATAAAGTTCTCAAGGAAAATGCTGCTATCAGAACTAGAATGTATACACTTCCTAGAAGCTGGATAAACCCAAATGTGGACTGAACAGACAAGCTCGACTCTCACCTGCACCAGCCAACCTAGCCCACTTACTACCCCAAGTACGCCAATCTTTGATTTGTCTTTCCTTGGGTCTGAGTCTGGGATTCTGGGCCAATAAATCTTTGATAACCTCTTGAGAACTGGGACGATATGAACCGTTGATGGGTCCTTGTTGATCTGCCATGATACTAATAACCTGAATGAGAAGGAGCTAGGGAGATCAAGGGTAGATTATACTTACGAGTTGAACTTGGCAGTGAAGAATAGTTCGTTCATAATAACTTGAAATTGACCGTATACACTTTGGACCTCTGATCGATTGCACCTATCTGCTAGACTTGACAGAGTTTCTTCCGTTAAAACATGATGGCAATCAAACCAGGGTTCCTGGTTAAGATTATCATTAAAAGAAGAAATCCAGCTCGAACATTCTTCTTCTTATACGCTGCTTCGACAACTGGATGTGAGCTTCAAGACCAGATCTTCGGCTTGATGGAAACAGGGGTCTGCAGGCTGGTACACTTCCTCAGACTCTTTGTATTCAGCCATGCGAGCTCGTTTTCCGTTCCGAACGCAAGGGGGCCAAGCGTTAACGAAGCGTGCTCTTTCTCCGTTACCGTTACTAAAAGCCTTGAGTTACCATTAAAGGTCAGTCCTAGAATTTACTTACCCTTCCTCCTTGTCCCCAGGTTTTTTTCTCTTCAACGCAGAAGAAGCTTTCACCCGACGACTAGAACCTCCCTAGGTTATTTATATCACCTTAATATAGGTGTGCAGCTGAAATAGGTCAAGACTTACCTTGGGAACCCCCATGTCCTGTACAGTTTCCTTTTCCACAAGGGCTGAAGGGGGATCATCGGGTTCGGAAAGATCAGAAAGAGCGGAAAGAGTATCTTCTTCTGCTTCCGCTGGGCCAGAAGCTTTGGTTTCCGTTGGGCAGGAAGCGGTTCTCTCCAGTAATAGCTGTAAACGAGTAGATAATTGTATCTCTTCTTCTGTTTGAGGAGAGTTTCTCCTCAATGCTTGTATTATAACCTCAATTTCTGAGGGAAGCAGACCGACGGAAAGCGGTGGAGGCATAAAGGAAAGAAGGCTACGCCCAGAAAGGAAACCAGGACACAAGTGTGTCCCGGTTCCCTTTGTAAGTGATTACGGAAAACTTTCCTAGCTGCCAGACTACCACGATGTCCTACCGTCTTACTCCTTTCCCTTCCCAATATCCCTTCCGCTAGAGACGAAGAGAGTCTCCCAAATTGCTTATTATTCCGTAAAGTGCGTTGTTCTAGCCTGGAAAACTGTACTGTCACCGACTCGACTCTTTGTCTAGCTAATTTCCCATCTGTCGGATTCTTGCCCAGTGCCAATCCAGACGGTGACTCTTCTCAACCTCGTTCTCAACTCGAACCCCTTCGACACGGCGACGATAGCACCGTCAAATCCCAATGCAAGTCCCAATCTTACGCCTCCTAATCCAACAACGACAGGTTATCCACCCAGTCGCTGCCGCAGGAGGGGGTGCAGCACAGCCCGACCCTAAACCCTCTACTGCGCGCATCCTTCGAGCATCCACAAAAGCCAGCTCGATAAATTTTGATGAACGCTGCTGATCGATGGGACTTTTGGCATTGGCAGCAATCAAGAACTTGGGGACGGAAGTAGATCGAGGGCTCTCTTGTATTGGAACAGATTTGGGGGCCATGGGATCAGATTTTCGTTTACCGTTGCGCTGCGATGTCTATCTTCCTGCACATGGATGGAGTCATGCCCGAGCGTGAGTCCCAGGCTTTGTTGTCCAGGTGTGTTTTGCGAGTTTGGATATACCAGTTCTCGAAACTAAATCCATTCTTTGTTTTCCTCCAGCAATATCGCTGGCTCAGGGACAACCTCGAGTGTCCAGCTGTTTGCTCTACAATCTGACCGACTACCTCAATTCCATAACTGTCAACACAAACAACAATGTTTTCTCTCAACGGAGTGGTCCAGATGTCGCTGACGGATACTTGTGCTCTTGATGGCGCTGACTACCCGTGCGTATTTCTTTATTTTCTTTGGTGATCCTGTGGTCCTGTGTTAGGAACCGTGCACTTTCAAGCACAGATCCAGATCCTTTGGGGGTCCGCTTGGGCAGAAGCAGTGGCAAACGTGAATGTAGATTAATCTGTAGTAGTAATGGTACAGAAAGTGGCTGGAATAATATTGTCAAGGGGTTTTTAGAGTGAACCGTGAACACTGTTGAGAGAGGCTTAATAGATTGAGCTAATCATAAAGGATCTTTGTTCACAAAATAACGAGCTAAGGTACAGGCTGTAACTCTACTCTTTATATACTTGTCTGAGCTAAGTGAGTCATTTAGAGTCAGTAGTAACTAAATTGTTTATGAGTCAGTAGAAAGGTGTAGATATTTATATATATATATAGAAAGGCTGTGAAAGGGCTGTGAAAAGGTAATTAAGACTAACATAGTATAGTGGGAATCTGTGGCAAAGCTGTGGCAAGGCTATGAAACATGTGAAAAATAATAAATGGTACCTTGAAAATGTTCAGATCGTAACAGTACTCCCCCCTTTAAAGCCTGAGCCCTCGAAGGCTGGAGTACTTGTCTAGCAGTGAATTGAAGGGATGAAAAAAGATTTGAAAAGAGTATAGTATTTTTTGTGTATAATGAACTTGTATGTGTTGCACATACATTTAAAATCAAATCAATAGGAAACCTTGTGTATGTTCAAGTTGCTTTACTGATATGTGTTGAACATACAGTTAAATCATTTGGAAGAAATAGATAGATCAAAAGAAAATCTTGTGTATGTTGAAATACACTTTGAAAAATTTATTCTTACACTTATTTTCACGTTAATAACAAGGATTGAACCTAGGACCTGACAAATTCGGACAATTTCGGGTCTAAAAAATCAACCGGTCCGAGGTCACGTGACACGCACAGCCAGTGCCAGCTGGCAAACGCTGACGCGTCCCTGGTTCATTCTTGACTGTTACCACCACATCAGGACCGTTTTCAACTTCATACCCTCGCAACTATTGTGTACATTATTAATGGCATATCTGGGTGCCACTTTATATGCCAAAAAATCGAAATTCTGCTCCGTTTCACTGAGTTTGGCTGAAAATTGAGTGGGTAGAGGCGAGATTTGGGTGGAATGGACTTTAGGATGTGCGGGACTGGTTGCAGATAAGGTATGAGTTGGAGTAGCTGTAGAGATGGCGTTACATGTTTCTCCAGGTGCTTTCTTGTTGATTATGTGTTGTATAGGTGACAAATTGACATTCTGTCCTCGTTCTACCTCGGATTTTAAAGGTTTTGAGCCGCTTCGATATCTCAGCGTCTTACTCTCGTCTTGGGTAAATGATTCATCAAATTTGCCATGGTACTCCCAAGGGGTAGTGGATTGGGACATAGCAGATGCACGTTTCGGTGTGTAGTTGTTGTTTTTAGGCTCCAATGACATTAAATTAATGTTCGGACCCATGTTTACAAGTTCTACAACTCGTTTTGGCGGTTCGCATCCCTTTGCTTTTACTAGAACTTCAGCTTCTTCGCATACAGGTCCGTATCGACCACTGTTAAGTGTTTGTCCATTTCGTTTGTCAACATTCCAATGACTAGAAGTACGTGAATCCTTGGATTTTATTGACATTTTAGTGTTGTCAATATCATTGTGCTTGTCATGCTTATTTGAAAAATTATGCAGATGATCAACGAGGTGTTTGACACTCTTTGCTGGCTGTACGTTCATGTCGCAAGTCTTTGTATCATCATTGAATTGTTTTGTTGTGTGGTATGCACGAGAAGTTTTGGAATTTGGAAGTAAAGTTATAGTAGGTTCATTTGTTTGTGATTTCGTTGTTAGGCTACTCCCCAGGATTGTCGTTTCTTGAATTTTCATCCGCTCTTTTGGATTCGTTATGGCTTCATGAGAAGCCGGCTGAGGTGGAAGACTGCAAAGTAGAGGCGGAGGACATGGATTGCTTTTGGAGGCAGGTGAGTTTATAATGTGTTCTCCTAGTAGAACCCGTCTAATCTGGCCAACATGTCGACAGATTACATGCAGGTCCTCCGGTGATAATACATTCTGAAGGAGCCGCTCCGCATGCAATGTAGTGAGAGTAGTGTATTGCTGAAGAACGGACACGGAGTATTTAATATTTTGTATTGTGGCTCCATCTTCTTTGTTTAAGACCTGTTCCTTTACTCTGTACGTAGGTGCCATATTGTTATATGTTTGGAGGTCTCGTATTACAGCTGGAAGGTGTGGATGTAGTATGATAAAAGTTCGAATAAACAACGGAATTGATAAGCGTGTATTGAACACGAGCTGTTTGTCGCTGCAACTGGAAGCAGTGGGGAGCTCGTTATTATGTTAGGAACCGTGCACTTTCAAGCACAGATCCAGATCCTTTGGGGGTCCGCTTGGGCAGAAGCAGTGGCAAACGTGAATGTAGATTAATCTGTAGTAGTAATGGTACAGAAAGTGGCTGGAATAATATTGTCAAGGGGTTTTTAGAGTGAACCGTGAACACTGTTGAGAGAGGCTTAATAGATTGAGCTAATCATAAAGGATCTTTGTTCACAAAATAACGAGCTAAGGTACAGGCTGTAACTCTACTCTTTATATACTTGTCTGAGCTAAGTGAGTCATTTAGAGTCAGTAGTAACTAAATTGTTTATGAGTCAGTAGAAAGGTGTAGATATTTATATATATATAGAAAGGCTGTGAAAGGGCTGTGAAAAGGTAATTAAGACTAACATAGTATAGTGGGAATCTGTGGCAAAGCTGTGGCAAGGCTATGAAACATGTGAAAAATAATAAATGGTACCTTGAAAATGTTCAGATCGTAACATCCTGACTATTGATCTTAGGGGCACTTACGGTATCCCTACCTCTGACAATGCTCTCACCCTCAAGTTCGTGACCACGGGCACGAACAAGAACGTTGGTCCCTACGTCTACCTCAGGGCCGCTGGCAGCGAGAGCGAACACCAGATCTTCAACCCGTTGAATCAGGAAATCACCTTTGACGTTGATGTCTCTGGCCGCGCTTCTGATTCGTGGGTCGTGGAGAAGTAGGAGGATGATACATGCGAGGGAGAGGAAAAGGTTATTCAAAATGAAGATGGACACGGAGGAGAGAGGAGGATGAAGTAGAAGCTTTGAGAGTAGTGGTGGGAAGGGTCGACCAACAGCGGGGAGTGCGTACCATGAAACACGGCTAGGTATGTTCTCGTTTTCTTTCTTTTTTTCCTCGCCTTTTCGTTGGCTCATGATAAACTTTGTTTAGTGATTATCATAACTATCATCTCCTACAGAGGCCGATCCGATATACGCTTCACTGCGTCATCACCTCTGTCTTCTGCTGCGTCTTTGCCTCTTTTGCCTCCCATGCCTTCAGCTTCAACTCCCGTATCTGGAAATCCTCCAAATCTATCTCTCTTCCATTCTTTACTCCATCGAAAACCTCTTCATCGTCGTCGCGGTCTTCTCAATCTACAATCCCAACCAGCTCTGCCATTAGGTACCCTACGTCCAAACTGCTCGCTGTCAACTCGGTCATCAACGACAGTTTCCATCCCACACCTTCTATCGTCCTATATTCTCTCTCATCGTCACCTTTCCATGACTACGGTTTGCAACTACCCACACTAGAACTGGGGAATGGACTTTGGGCTCGAGAGGCTACGAAAACTTGGGACGCGAGTTGTTGGGATAGACTTGGGTGTCGAGGAGGCGGGGCTGCAGAAGACGGAATATGAAAAAACGGTTGACTAGCGTGGATACGGACCAGTCTCCCAGGACAATAAAGAGTTACAAACTTCACCAGGACTGGTCGAGACTACCTACGAAGGGAGGAAAAGGCACGAAGACTGGCAGGAGTTTGTCAGTAATCAGGACCTCAAATAGGCGGATTCTTGGAAGCGAAGGCGATACAGACTCGCCATTGAGGCTTGCTGGAGGTGTTATACAGGATATGGATGACGTTGTGGACACAGCTCCCGATAGAATTTCTCTTCGTGTGTGGATTCATGGGTAGTTTGTCCAACGGCGATTTGTAGGTTTTTCCATGTTCTCTTCCTTTTTTTTTCAGTTCTCTAACTCAAGAAATCTATATAGACTAACGGTACCACTACCCTTGCCCGATGCGCATGTCGTTCGGTGCCGGGTGAGAAGCGCGGAATGGGAGTATGGTATGACGACGACACTCGGATCCTCTGTCGCACTCAGCTCTAACGGTTAGTCGTTCTTTCCACTGTCGTCAACTACAACAATGAACCGGAACTCAAATGGGTCTTTGTTAGACTTGCAGGAAATGGCATCCTAATATACGGTGAATGAAACGGAACCCCGTCAAATTGAGAGCAATGTACGAACCGGATGATAGCACTTCAATTCATGCTCTTCCCTTCCTGGCTCACCAATCTCGGGGACCCAGTATCTACACCGACGAATCTGTTATTAATCAACTTCTCCTCCCCTGTGCCGTGTACATATCCGTTGCGTTTACACAAAGACCGAGCCAGCACGACCTATCTAATGCCGCTCCAACTCGAAATCGCTCAAGGGACCCCCCATCCTCAATCCAACTCTCCAACCGCTAATGCCACAACCTCTCGCGTTTGGGAACGTGAGCGTCCCCGTTCTCCCGACCAACTTTCTTTCGAGTATGACCACCAAGAATCCATGTCACCTTCTCTTCCTGATTCTTCTCAAGGACGGATGCAGGCTCCTTTCTGTCTTAATTCCCATCTCTATTAAGCTTTCAATCCCAGTATGCCAGAAAATCAATCCCTTCACTCTGGCCATGGTCGTTCCACTCGGCAAACATAACAGACCTTCTTACTTCCGCTTACAGCCGTCTCACCTCCTACGAACAATTCCGCTCTGGCTCCAACTGTTCCCAAGGTACAAGTCTGACCGAGAGACGGTAGACCCATTCCTCCCACTGGTCAATCCCATGACCAGTTCTTCAAATTCAAGTATACAAACGAGGCCTGAAAGGTGATGATGCAGTGGATCCTCAATTTTTGAAATACACTGCGGAGTGTTGGGCAGAAATGAATGGAAGGAGGTCCGTTGAGCTGTAACGGGCGTAGCCGCCTTCTTGGCTTGCATGCGTATTGGAGCGATTCACTCCGTTGTCTTCGCTGGTTTCTCTGCAGAGTCGTTGAGGGACAGGATAAACGACTGTCAATCCCGAGTTTTAATCACCTCCGATGAGGGCAAACGTGGAGGGAAGACAATTGCAACCAAAGCTATTGTTGACCAGGCGTTGAAGGAATGTCCTGTTGTTGATAAGGTTCTAGTTTTGAGGAGGACGGGGAACGAAATCAATTTTGTGGATGGAAGGGATCTTTGGTGGCATGAGGAAGCGAAGAAGGTTCCTAATTATTGTGTGCCCAAGACTATGAACTCCAAAGATCCACTTTTCATTCTCTATGTAC
Source organism: Dendrothele bispora CBS 962.96 (assembly GCA_004369135.1). Lineage (NCBI taxonomy): Eukaryota > Fungi > Basidiomycota > Agaricomycetes > Agaricales > Dendrothele > Dendrothele bispora. The sequence continues at coordinate 6,242 of ML180374.1, read as the reverse complement.
GTTTTGTCGCTTTTTGTCCCTCGCGCAAGCGTTGATGCATTTTCCCTTCCTGTTCGTAGACTTCAGGCTCGACCGGAAAACCAAAGGGAGTCCTACACACCACCGGTGGATACCTCCTTTGCATCGTTGGTGTTAAGGTTGTTGGTTTCATAGTGGAGGAGGATTAAGAGGGGGAGGAGCAGCAGGAGCAGGAGCAGGAGGAATGGGAACAGTGTTAGATGCTTCTGAAAGTATTGTCGCTGCAGCGGGAGGAGGAGGAGGAGGGGGAGGGGGAGTGGGAGATACTCTCGTTCCTATCGCACCTGGAATTATCGAACCACCAACACGTATGACACCTTCGCATCACCACCACCACTTCTTCATCTCATTCTCATTCTTCCTCCTCACACGACAACATCTCACCACTTCCTCAACTCCTCATCCTCACCGAACAATCCCCCTCGCTCACTCTGTTCGACATTTTAGAGGCGATTCCGTCCAATGATATCTATACCGGTGAGGTTTCATCACATCCGGAATAGCAATACCACAGGCCGTTCAACCCAGTGGGGTTTTATATTAAGTATATATATACCTGATGACAGGGTGCAAGCCCTGTGCATCGGGGGGTTTTTTTTGGCTTATATAATATATTTCGCAGCCAAAAATGGTAGGTCTGTCAAAAATATTCACCATCGGTCACAAGCCCCATATCACGTGATGGAATCTCAACCCAAAAAGGGTACGTCCCTCAAAAATATTCAGAGCACGTCACATAGGGTCACAGGCCAGCACGAGATCTCAACCACGGGTATCCCCGCATCCGGCAATGACCCACTCCGGTATATCCGCAGTCGGCAATGACTGAGCTACACCACCCGACCCTCTCACCCCCGACTCTCTCCCGACCCTCTCTTTCCCACTCTTTGCCCTCTCCCCGGTATCATGAATGACGACAAGTGAGTGGCCAAATCCTTTATTATTCAAAAGCTCATATTTTGCATAGCCAAAGCAGCTTTCCCACTGGGACACGTCTATTTTCAGGTGAGTTTCTCAGCTGCCCCCCTCGTGAACTCATATCTACATCCTCCTCTCTTTCCCTTTTCACTCCAACTCTAGAGGTCTCATTTCTGATTAAATACGACATCCTCTGTCATTACAATTCTCAACTTGCTGCACGTTACGCGTGCCTAGAACAAACAGTACAGGCTTCTATGCAGACAGGGGTAGTAGAGAATACAGCGACGGGGGACGCTGCAGAGCATGTGGAGATGAGAGAGATGGCAGAGACTGCAGAGGATGTAGGGAACTCTAATGCTAAGCATGTCTCAGGAGATGCCTAGTCATTCTGGTCAAAGGCATGGAACCTGAGAAAGTTTTAAGTTAAAGTCAATGGTCACCTCCCGTATATATATACTCTCCGGGCCCATATATCAATACTGGCGATGTTTCCTGTCTTAGTGGACTTGAGTGAGTAAGGATTGGCTCCACCTTTACTAAAGCGTGTGGAGATGAGAGAGAGGGTCGAGATTGCAGGGAAAGTAGGGAAATGCTAAGCATGTGTCAGGTGATGCCTAGGCATTTTGGTCAAAGGTTTGGTGAACCCAAGAAAGTTAAAGTTGATGGTCACCTCCCGTATAGATATACTACCCAGCCCCGTATATCAATACTGGCGATGTCTCCGGTCTTGGTGGATATGAATTGGCTCCACCTTTACTAGTGTTAGCAGACAAAAGATGTTAGCGAGCAAAAGATGTGATCGGACTTTTTTACCAACAACAATGGTTGTTCTAGCATTGTTGCCTCATGTTAGACCACACCATGAAAGCGAAAGGGGTGATACATCTGTGTATTCACCCGGTATATCAATACCGGGCAGGCTCATGTTTCAATACAGCTGGGTACAAAATGCAAGATAAATGTACTAATACTAACTAAGAAATCATTCTTAAAGATGACGTCCAAAAGGTGACAAGGGCACAGGGTACAGAGCAGAATGGCTAGCGACGGGATCTCGTGTTCGGTTTCTCCTGTTTAGGTTTCTCCTGTTTAGATCGCGAACGAGTGGTCCGAGGAGTGGGAGCTTTAGTGGTGGCTTTCCATTTCCCCTTTTTGCTGGCAGGAATCCTTGGAGGAGAGTCGTCCGAGTCGTGCTCGTCCGAGTCGTCCTTCTTGCCCTTCTTGCTGGCACGAATCTTTTTGGATGGGGGAGAATCATCGTCATTGTCTTCTCCATCCTCATCTTCTTTGCCCCTGGCACGAATCCTTTTGGAAGGGGGAGAGTCGTTCTTGTCGTGCTCGTCATCTGCATGTTCTACAACTTTACGTTTTGCACCCCCACTCGCCTGAGGCATCTCGCTCTCTTTCTCCCATCAAATAGGTCGGACTCCTTTGTTAACCACCTTGACCATAACCTTGACGATATCCTCCACTAACAACTGCCATGAGGTCAGCCAAGCAAGTCCCTCATGAATGGGGGCATCTCCAAGGCTAGGAGAAAGCATGAGGGACATCAGGGCAACCAAAAACATCCACAGGCTGTCCCACCCTGATGTTCTGTCCAATGGTGCCCACTCCAGATCATCTTCCTCACCTTCCTTCTCTTTACTCTTCCCTTTCCCCTTAGGCATTGCATAGCCTTTACTCGGGTCTGGACAGATGTCCTTCCACCATTCGTCCACTTGCTTCAACTCCTTTTGAACATCCCTCCATTCCCAACCTCCAGGCCATATAGCCAATCGAGTCTCTGTACCACGCCATTCCTCAACCCACTCAGGCTCCTTCTCAGACACCAGCTTTCCCGCATGCTCCTGAAATCCTCTCTTTTCCTCCAATTGCAGCCATACATTGATCAACTCCTCAAAAACAGACACCCACAACTCCGACAAGGAAACATCCTTCTCCTCCAGACCTGTCTTCCATTGCTGCAATGACGTCTTGACCCATGGAGGCCAGAAGATATGGCCAGGGTTATTCCACATGGTGACGTCCTCTTCCTCGTTGTAGCCAATCTCCGTCTGATCCCCAGTATCAACCTGCTCCATCTCGTCCTCTCCACCCTTCTGCACATCCTTGGGATACTCCGATTCGTCTAGCTCGTCAGTCTGATCCTCCCCGTGGTCTTTTCCGTCAGCCTCCGGTTCCTTGGCGATAATTTCAGGGACGGTAGACTCAAACCCAGGAAAGAGTACGTGAGATGGGGCGATGGACCGAACCTGCTCTGTGGCTTTTGCTGTGTCTCCGTCCTCGTCGGTCGCCAAGTTGATGGCTGCATTCCAGTCGGTTGCCCGGTAACAGCCCTGAAGAACTTGCTCAAGCTTGTTGTGCAAGTCCGCCATGTTTCCCTGAGGGTTCAGAGCATAGGAGTGTACTAATCTCCATCCCTCAGCCAGAAGTCGATGGTCAGGGCTAGAGGGTACTGGTTGTGCAGGACCATCCTCCGGTATAGATATAGCGGGTGCTGCCGTCATATCTATACTGGAGTCAGCCAGTGGGGTATGAACGATATCGACCCTCCTCGGGGAAGCGGCAGGGGGCATGATATTCGATTCAGCGACAGGAGTTGTCGAAGATGCAGGAGCAGTGGGGGCGATGGCAGAAGAAGGGGATGATGAGACTTGGTCAGTCAGTATAGATACACCGGACCGTCCCGGTGTATCTACACCAGCTGAGGGGACAGCTGGGACATGCCTTTGAGTACTGGTGTTAGCAGAGCCTGTCTGCTGAGATGACTGCACAGCAGCACCCTTGAGTTTCGGCTTTGGTCTTGATTGGACTTTGGTCGTTCCAGCAGCCTTTGTTGGGGAAGAAACGCCTTTGAGCCCTGCAGTCTTCGCAGCTCTGGGCAGTAACGTCCTGCTCCCTTCAGACCCCTTCAACCTCTTGCCGGAAAATTCGTCTGAGCTCTCGCCGTCAGATTCCCCTCTGGTCCGTTTTGTTCCGCGCCCTCGTTCTGTTTTCCCCCCAGACTTCTTCTTCACAACATCTTCCTCGGAGTTGTCGTCATCTGTTGTGTCCACAACAGATTTGGACCGTATCTTCCTGCGCCTCTCCTTGGTCATCCCAGAGGAGTTCCTCCCTGGTCCCGGTTTGGTCTGCTTTTTCCTGACCGGCTCCTCCTCCTCCTCCTCCTCCTCCTCCTCCTCCTCTGCATCTCGTGCTGACGCATCCCCAGCACCCCAAACCTTCACGACAGGACCTGCTTGCTCTTGTTGCTGAAGCGCACGTGCTGCTCATACATTCCTCGCTGGAGAAAAAAGGCATTGAAGGGGAATAATAGAAACTGATTAGACAAACACTTACGGTAGATAGTTTTCCCAAAATTAATTAAGGATGTCCGGAGGGTCTTGTATGCCTCTGGATCATACTGAGGCCAGGTCAAGCCAGATGGCCCTTTTCCAACTGCCGTCCTGAAAGGGTATCTCAGTCCGCCATCACAAACCAGGGCAACAAGTGAGAGAGGACTTACAGAAATGTTTCAAGCTCACCCATTCGGCCGTATGGATTCGGCCCTACAAATACCGTAAATCCAACCATCCCAAGCTCCTCTCCAATTGCGGCAGTCATTTTCGTAGCCTCAGGGCCCCATCTCTGCAACGCAGTGGCCCATTCGGTAGGTGTTTTCGTCTTGGGCTGCTTTCCACCCTTTCTCTGTTCCTTCCACTCCTGGGTACGTTTGGTGAGTTCTTTGTCTGCGAGCTCCGATACCTCCGCCTTGAATTCGTCACTCTGTTCTGCCAAAATCTTCTTTGCTAGTACTGTTTGACCTGCAATCCGAATGGGCTTCCTCTTCTTGACTTCTTCCTTAGTCGCGTCAGGATGTTCCTCGCACCATTGTTCGAATGTCCGGTTCAACTTCTCCATCTCTGTGTCGAGTGCTACCTTGATGTAATCGTCATAGTACTCCCGGACGAATATCTGGATATCATGGGTACGCTGGGGCTTTGGCTCGGTCTTTCCTGATGCCTCGGCCATCTTCGTGATTAGGTTGCTCCCGCTTTGTGATATCACCCGCAATTCACGAGCAAACCAATCCCGGATTCTCTGTTAACAAATGGTCAGACAGGGCATCAGAGGGATAGGAAGCAGCAGGAAGCAGGCGTGGTATACGTATACCGGGTGTGCCCATATTTCTATACCATGGGATGGCCATACGGAAGGCATGCCATGCGAGTATATATACATGCCAAGCAGCCCAATATCTTGAGACAAGAATAAGAATCGCTCACCTTTCGCAGAACAGCAAACGCAGTTCATCTCCTATCGATTTCCTGTTGTGACAGGTCCAACCACCCCAGACTCTCTGCAGCACTCTCCAACTCCTCGTCCTCGATACCCTTGAGTGAGCCAACGTTCTTGCGTTTGGACACCGTGCTTGGGCCCTGTTCCGTCGAAACAACCCCTCCTGCGTTATCGGTCCCGGCTGGCGTAGTTACCATATCCTCCTTCGCCGTGCTTGGGCCCTGTTCCGTCGAAACAACCCCTCCCGCGTTATCGGTCCCGGCTGGCGTAGTGACCCCATCCTCCTTCGCCGTGCTTGGGCCCTGTTCCGTCGAAACAACCCCTCCTGCGTTATGGGTCCTGGCTGGCGTAGTGACCTCATCCTCCTTTCCAGTAGCCGCTGGTGGATGGGCAGTAACCTCATTCTCCTCTCCGGTAGCTGTGGAGTCATTTGTGTGGATAGACGCGTCCACCACGACTGCTTTACTGGTCTGAGTGTTGGCGACATCTGCACTGGGATTGGATACAGCCGGTATAGCTATACCGGCAGATGATGTGCTCGAGTTTTTGGAAGTGTCCTCAATTACAGCCGGTATAGGTATACCGGTGGTTGAGGTTGTCGTGGTGTCTTTGGAGGAATCATCGCCAGGCGAAGTTGAAGATTTCGTTGTAGGAGCGTGATCCATGGATGCTGCCTCACCAGAGTTTGCACTGGATGTAGCTGGAGGGAACTCTGAAGCTGTAGCCTGTTGAGGGGCCACAGAACCAGACATTTGTTGAGCCCCCGGGCGCTGAGAGGTGGACTCTTGACGCTGTTGAGCAGGAGCCGCTCTGGATTTCTCTGGACTTTTGTTTTGGGCTTTTTGGGAGACAAACTGAATATTAGCCCCTGGAGCTTTGGAATAGATAGTCAATTAAGTCAATTACCCCTGAGGCAATACGATCGCAATCGAGAACTCACTAGGATCCTCGAATCCAGCAATGGCTGGTACCTCAATGTCATCATTGTCATCGTAAAACCCAAATTTTCCCATAAACCGTGC
>ML180373.1:2744-14060 GCA_004369135.1 Dendrothele bispora CBS 962.96 | reverse complement strand
ACCGGGCTGTTATATATACAGAAATATCGTGACCCGAACAAATGACTTAGCCTCGTAGTGTATGGGACCCAACTACAGAAATGTAGTTGACTCTCCGAAGGTTAAAGGCTAAATACCCTTAGAATAGATGGAAGCCCGAGTTCTATATTTACGGCTTTCCTACCGCGTCGTTGTTAACGTGAGCTATTCGCCAGTAGTAATCTACAGTGACATCTTTTCTTCTATAATAATCCAAGACGGACCATAGTACAACATGAGTGACTTGTTGTTAGTACAACCATGACTCTCCAATAAATCATGACATGATAAAGCTGGTTGTCAAGTCATTGCGTATTGCCACCCCCAGACTTGACCCAGTAAAGCTTTTGGCATTGCGTATTGTACCCCAGAACTTGACCTTTTACATACTAAAGTATTGTAAGAACAGTGTACAAGAGGGTTTTTTTCCGTTAAGACCCGCCGGCCGATGCGGCCGTAAGTTTGGGCATTGTGTGTAAAGTCCGGGCGCTTGGTGACAGTCTGTTTTAGTTACGCATTGCGTATTGTGGGATACTTGACAACCAGCATTACCATGTCATCTCGCCTCCCTTCCTCGTTTATCTAAGATCCGTAATTCCCCCTAATCTTCCAGATACTATAGTAGTTTTTGACTTTTACCCAGCTCCCAAACTCATGATCCCACAAATTTAGAAAACGTATCCTGTATATGTAGTTACTTAACGAAGCTTATCCGGCCCATACCTGGAAGCAACGACAACGTACAGTCTGGGTGGAAGTCGAATATCAGACCCATGTTCTTCTGGTTTAAACGTCATACTACAGGTTGTGACCTGAACAGACTCGTCCGGTGTAGTCCTTTTTATGAAAATCCGGTACCGTGGGTTTCATACGGGTACCTCACACGGTACCGTATAAAATTCACGGTACCACCAGGACCCTCACAGAGTCCCATCGGACTCCGACAGGACCCGTCTGGACCCTATCGGAGTCCGATGGGACCCTGTCAGGGTCCTGATGGTACCGTGAATTTTATACGGTACCGTGTGAGGTACCCGTATGAAACCCACAGTACCGGATTTTCATAAAAAGGACTACGTGTCTCAGGGAACGAGCAGTTCTGTCTCCCCTACTCTGATTAGAACGAACAATGGTACTGGATGCGTCAACTTTCATTAGTATGTAATGGGTGCGGATAGACCCATCGTAGTCAGACCTAGGAGCTCTGATTAGTATGTAAGTAGTCACCACAACCCCACGGATTGTGAGGAAAGAGGAGAAAAGGGAAAACAACGGTAGAAATCGGATAGTCTTGGTGAGTGTCCTTTAGTCATGGTGTTGATAGAAAAGAAACGATGACAGGTAGAAGGTGTTCCGTGCATATCTGAAAATAGACCACCCCGGGAAGAGCGTTTCCCTAAACGGTGTTGGTAATTCTTTGGAATAATATGGTAGACCTCATTCTCTGTCGTTTCAGCAATACTGAAACGTAAGACCACTAAAAATAAGACCTAAGTATCGTTTATTAATTAGTTCTATCACACATAAAAATAAGACCTAAGTGTCGTTTTATTAATTAGTTCTATCACACATACCCTTGTGGTCACAGTTCTTTGGAACTGCCGACGTTCATAAGTGTAATTGGACTGGGTCTTGAAGTACATGACTAAGGTTTGTAGTTTCCCTGGTTGTTGTTGTGTTATCGTTTGATAAGTGTTGACATATGTGTAACTAAATGTATTGTTTCTGGAACACCGATGATCGTGGGCTAGAAATTAAGTTCCTCTGCGAGAGGGTCAACTGAGATGTTAACTATAGCAATCACGTGTTGTAGACTAGTAAGGTAAAGCTCAACCTTTTGAATCGGTCGCCCACGTCATCGCGTAGGCCTCGGTGATGCCCAGTCCGAGCTCGGTAACCATGTGAATAGTACTCGTGGCGGTCTTTATTTCTTCGATTACAGGAACCCTTGTGGACTTATCGACTAACTGAACCGACTTGGCGGTAAACAGTCCTTCTACGCAAGCAAGCTGCTCCGAGGCAACGACCATGGTTACTAACTCAGTCACGTCAGTCGCGGACTCTTGGTAACGTCGCATCGTCTGTAGCGTCCCCTCCGGCTTCGTTCTTCTCGCCACCGTTGTTTCTGTTTCAACTCAACGTAAATGTGAACAACACACAACCTATCGAAGACTTTCTCCTTCTCTTATCTCACTCAACTGTGGCCTGCCTTAGTGGCACCTTCAACGCAGCGTTGAAGGCGTTACCTTGGACTGTGCCTTGGACAACACAGACCGCGACAACATTAATATCGGACGTGCACATTGGGAATTATTATCTGTTTGACTAGGGCCTGGAAAAGCCGAGTCCGCGCACAGTATAATGATTCGATAAGAAGTCCTAAGAGAACTGGTGGTTGTAGCAAGATGAACACACCTTGCAACCGTCAGAAGAACACAACTGACGCCCATTAGGCAGAAGATGAACACATCTCACGCCCGCCATGCTAAGACAATTGATAATCCGCGGGAAGTGCAGACACATCTGGCATGTCAGAAGGACACAACTGACGCATGAGTTTAAACTCGTTTGCAACCAATGTAAAGGAAGAGCGGTAAATATTGATTAGAATGAGTACTTGAACGTCTAAATATAAATCATAGAGTTAGATCTCCTGACAGAATGTTCTTCTACAACAGCTCATTCGTCCATACTGGTAGTTTAACACACAATGGACCTCGCATTGTTTACCAGGGTATGAGATTAACACGTACCCCATTTTACCATCCCCTACCCAATGGAACTCTGATGGGAAAACCAAGGGAGCCGAGAGGGAACGGGAGCTTGAAGCGTGAACGGTAAAATTGAGAGTTGTTAAGGTCAGAGCATGCGACGTGCATTGGAATTCACATATCTGACGGTAAAGCTGGAATTTGGCACTGGATGAAGGAATGTAATTGATTTCGACGATTCGTTGGTTTGAAGAGTCTCCAGTTGTGTGAACAAAACAGGGCACAAGAGCATTTCTGTGTCCGATAGTAGGCAATACACGGCTGTCTTGAAGGAACTGATAGTTGTTGTCGGAATGATTGCGATTGCGGTCGTTGATAAGAAGCGAAGGAATGGCATCACCAGGACGATTCTGAAGCTCAATGGGAAATATATCTTTTTTGGTCTGGAGGCGGAACACATGACCGGAAAAAGAAGTCAACAAGAATCGATTACCGTCTTCATTGCGAAAGACATTGGAATCGAGTTTGAATTCAATTGGGACATCAGTGGAAATTTGCTGTTGAGGGACTACGCCGCTCTCCTTCACTACGAGTTCCTGTAAATCTCCCAATGCTTCATCGGTATGGGATAGACAAAAATATGGACGCCATCGGACGTAGTGGTGTTCCTGTTTTTGAAGGTAAATCCCAATTACCCCGTCAGAATCTTGACAATGCAGCGAAGCATAGAATATGTCTTCTCCATCAGGTAAATTCTGCAGGGGAAGATGGATATGGAGTCGATTGTTCCCAAATGAAAACGATGATTTATCACCGAGCCGTTGGATTTACCAACTCTGCCCGATGAAGCAAACTCTGAGGGGGACCTTGCAAACATTCCCCTGTCCTGAAGATAATCCTGCGAGACCCAGGCAAAGATACTCCGGTCATCCGAGTACCTAGTAATCTCCTGTTGCAATCGCATAAAAGCCTTCCCTTCACCCTCCCCATAGATTGGTGGCATGTTGACTCCGAAAAGACCCATAAGGCAGTATGCCCTGTCCTCTTCTCATGTTGTTTGCCTTGGTGCAGCCCACGACATTTTCTGGGCAATGCTGTAGTTGTCAAGCCTTCCGTCCTCGAAAATCTCAACCGGAATTGAAGTCACTTCGGACACGACATGCCAAATACCGTATCGAGTACCGATTTTGTCCCAATGCTTATCCAAAAACACCATGTAACGAGGAGCAATCAACTCCTGAAGTGTCCAACCTCTCATAAACCATTGACTCCCCTTCAATTCAAGTTCTGTCAAGTCCTTCACATTCCTCTCACTCGAGACATCACTTAAGTATACAATGCAGACATGAGCCTCTTTTTAGTACTTGTACATCGAGTTGAGCGCTTCAGAGAGCTCGGCGCTACTGGACCTGTCGATCCATATCTACTCGAATTTATATTGTCGAACATACTCGCAAGACCTCCAGATCTTCAACCACCCGGCCTTTATTATGACCTTCTTAACTTTCAACAACCCAGCTTGTTTCTTGAGCCCCTCGGCTTCTAACCCTGCTTTTTCGTCGGCCTCGTGAAGATCCTGGATAAGTATCTCGAAAGGAGACCTCGTCTTTTTCCCAGGTGTGGGAGAGAATGGCATATTTGGGTAGTGTTGCACATGACTCGACTCGACTCCGGCTAGTTCGAGCCGAGTCGGACTAATGACTCGTGACTCTGGCAACTTTAAGTCACTTGAGCGAAATTGAGCCATCAGCTGAATAAATCACCCTTTTTTGGTAATTAAGATGTAGTACGCATTTGAATTACTCGTTTTGGTAATAGTTACTCATTTTGGAAGTATTAAATTCTATTCAATAATATATTCACATATTAATAAATCAACTACATAGGTGACTCGGCTGACTCAACTGACTCAAGTCGACTCCGGAGTGGAGTCACCAGATTTGGAGCTGGAGTCGACTGGAGTCGAGCCAAAGTGAGTCATAGCCGAGTCTCGGCAACACTATATTTGGGGATATCGGTGAGGAATTCTTCGACCCGAAAAGTTGTGGTGTTCAAGAGACGCATAGTATGAGAGGATAAGTATTTGAAAGCTGGACAAAAAAAATAAAATCAACTGAGTATTGTAGTGGAGGAGTGCAGGGAGGGTAAGTCAGGAACAGGCTACATACCTGATGGTGGAAACACAAGTTGTAGTTATATAGGATGTTTACTCGAAACCTGCTTAATAAAATAAAATAACATTAGTATATTTAGTAAATTCTGTTCACAGTTGAAGAGTGGGAGAGTGGGGGAGGGCGAAAGGACAGGCCTAGACACCTGATGGTAGAAACCCGAGTCGTACTTTGTTTGTAGGCTATTATTAACGAAACCTGGACAGCAAAAAAATTAAAATCAATTGTCTTTACAGCTGCAGTTGAGGGAGAAGGGATGAGGAACATACCTAAACCTGATGGTAGGAATACAACCTGGAAGTGTGGACCGAACAATGTTTCCCCAAAAGCTAGGCAGGAAAAACATCGAAATTGACCAATTATTTACATGGTCAGGGTTAATGGAGGGGCTACATACCTAAGGGTAAGAGTTCAAGTGGTAAATGTAAGTGACCTGTTCGATGTTTGCTCAAGAGCTAGATAAGGGGAAAAATTGAATGAGTATGCTGCATGGTTGTGGTGGTAGAGGTGTGCAGAGTTGGCTAGATTGATAAGTTGCCTACCTGATAGTGGAACACAAGCTGTAGGTGTGAAGTATGAGATTTTTCTTGAGGACTGGACAACAAAAAATCAGTCATTGTTACAGTCATAGAAATGAGACATCGGGGGGTAAACAGTTGGGCTAAGATGCCGCTCCATACCTGATGATGAGAGCTCGAGTTGTAAATGTGGGCTACTAAAGATGTTTTCTCCCAGACTAGACAAAAAAAAAGGTTAATCATTTGCAGTCATAGGTGATGGGCGAGGGTGCAGGGAGAGGGGGCAAGAGAGAAGCTGCATACCTGATGGTACGAACACAAGGTGTTGGTGTGTTCCACATGTGTATTGGCTATCATCTGACCTATTGGACAGATTGTCATAGGAACTGTACAGCCCGTAGATTGATTAAAATCAGATACTAATACTTAGAACAAAAATAAAAGAAGCTAAAATTAGAAATGGTTGGACCGGCAACAAAGGAAACTTGAAAGATAGTCGTGGTACTGATTTCCCGCGAGCAATTCCGATAGACTAAAAATGACAACAGAAAGGAGAAAGAGGAGAAAGACGTGTAGGCACACCAACACCGCGGGTGGATGTATGGATTACGAGGCCCCTTAAGGGACTCGTCCTTACTAAACCTGCGTCGCTGGCAGGCGCTTATTTTCCGTTACATAAACCCATTTGGCATATCAGTTATCTTATCTGTCATGTGATACGGGCCTCGTACATGCCACGCGAAAGCGATGGCCCATTTTCTTAATAGGATGAATGTTACCTTGCCTCACGTGTTATCACTTTCAACTGCGTAGGTCCTGGTAACAAGCAAGATTAACCTCGTCCCAGTACATGTGTTGATGAGTAAGAAACTGCGTGTCCCACTCGGACAAGTCCGGTGTTTGAAATCATACTGCAACTTCGGTCCTCTCACGCTCAGACTATAAGCTGAGGGTAGATCTGATGCACAACGGCAATGTAGGTACAAAGCTGACTTTTTCAAAGTAATTCATTAATCTATACAAAAAATTGAAAGACCCTACTTAATCCCCCGACCCATTTTCAGTTTCTGATAATATTACACACTTTCTACTCCACTTTCGATGCCTAAATTCTGTTTGCTCCTTCCCCTCAGGTCTACAAAACATCCTCTCAGCATCGATTGGACCGTTGTCTAGTCAGTACAACATGATATCAGCAGAACCTAATAATATTTTTTCTTCTACAGTGACATTTAACGACCACGACTCACTGAGTGCAGTCGTTGCTATGCCATCCTTTCGGTATTCATAACTTGAGCCTGAACATCCCAATCGTGATAAATCCGGTCAGCTCAAATAAAAGAGGTTGGGAATACGGATACTAAGTACCATCAATGTCATTTTTGAACGAAGCGGTAAGATAGTTATAGGTCTGAATGAGAGATATTCGATAGCGAACCAAAGAAAACACTACAGCCAGTTCTATAAAACCTGGTTCAACGCCTTGTGCAAGTGTGTCAGCTCCGGGATGTTGGCAATCAGATTCATGCTTATTACGGGGTCGGGGGTAGTATTATATATATATATATATATAAAGCGTAGTTGGATGTCAGCTTGAATAGCGTTATCCGCCATTTTTTCTTTTTCAGAAAATACGGCATAGATGACGGATTCGATGATTAGAAACTCAGAGTGTAATGAGCAACAAGGAGTATGAACAATGCGGCAGAAATCATCGGCCACGAGTTTTTTAACGCAGCTTGACGGTCGTTTTGCACTCGTTGACGTCACTACGTCTCCGCGGTGTTGCTTTTTCGGTGTCTATTGGACCGTTAACTGACTTCCAAGGAAACCAAACAGTACTGCAGACTGCCTTATCATCCAAGGATAACTTGGAGCCAATAGTTTATCGATATAAGCATACACATCAATGTAGTGGAGCCAGTAAATAATTGGAGCAAAGGGCTTTGCCAAACAAAGCGTGCTTCCGCTCACACCTCGGCCAGCTCCTGACCAACTCCGACGAGTCTCCTCTAAGACGGACAGGCCTGTCTCCGTGTAAACACGCATCTCATCTCTTCAGTCAGTCGTAAAATGTCAGACTTCCCACTTTGCTTTGTTCCGATGCTTTCATACAGGGATGGTTCATCCTCTCGACAATGTACATCCTTGTCTCTCGATTCTGATCCCGTCCCTTCAAGCATCCATCTGCCAATCTTTCCAAACTCTCCCTTTAGTCCCGACACAAACAGGACATTCTTTTTGTGGAGTCGGAGTATTCATAACGACAGTGGAACTGTACACCCGTTGATGGTCCCCTGTGTGTAGTTACTCCTTCATACACGTTTCGATCCTTTTTCGACGCTCATCTCTTCTGTCTCCTTACTCTTTCTCGTTCCTTTCCTTTTGCTCTTGGCCTCGACATCCCCCTTTCCCTTCCCCTCTGCGATTAAGGGCACCTTCAGACATCCTTTGCTGACACACTGCTCCGACGCCTGGATACCCCACATACCCTCGATGAAGATCACTCAAGAACACGTCCTCCGGTTCTTCATATTCGTACTCTTTGTTGACCTGGTTCCTCTTTCGCTCAGATGCTACCGACTCTACTTTCCACGTTATCCTCAACAATCAAAACACTCTATGGAGCAGAAGGGGTCTATTGGTCAAGGGCACGAGAAATCTGTACAAATGAGATGTCCATTTTCTCATTCTTTTGTTCCTAATACTTATGGTTGCCCAAACATGACAGCGTGGAGGGAGTTATCCGCATATATGCGTGCAAATTGGAGTATAGTATGCGCATATATCACTCGATATCAGTCTGCGAAGAGTCAAGTCCAGATGGTCTGAAAAGCAGGTACGTATTTGTATTACTATCAAGAACGGGAACATATTACAGTCTGTAGACTTACTGATATTCTACAGCTCCTGAGGCCTGATACTCCACTTCCAAGGACTTTGTTAAAGCTTAGCTGGTTGACAGTTGCGGTTATAGTACAATACGAATTATTTCATCCTCTGATTACTATAGGGGAGACGAAATAGCATCAACTTTTGTCCTCAACAATAAAATCTGTGCTTTCCTGTCGTATTTCTCTATTCTCGACTGCCCTCTTATCATGATCACACATGCTCACCTTTTCCACTACTCTAGCCACTCTGCTCGCTCAAGACTTTACTCTTGCAAACAGCTAGTCTCGGGTGTTCATCTTTCCATATCAATTGATACTTTAAATCCCATCGGCTCTATCAATTTAAATATATTTTTTTTGCAATCTCATTATAGGTGTTTTTGAAGTGAACGTAAGCTGTCTTTCTGTACTTGAATGAAAACCAGTCAATCCCACCAATTCTCTCTGCAGCCTTGTAAATCTCATTTGATATCATCACGTATCAGACTTCCCATGTCAGACTCGGACTTTTATTTATGTTCATTTTTTTTCTTTTTTCAGACCCCTGGGGATTTACAATGCTGCCTCATGATGGCTCGGGCAGTACGTGAGTAGAGTCTCATTTTTTCATTCGAATTTCAATCTGATTTTGACTTATTATATCAGTGAAACCTGCGTTGATGCAATCTTTTGGACAAGTATCACTGCTAGCAGCCTTTGACGCCCTGAATTCGAAGACTTGTCATTAATGTATACAGTTGCATCAAGCAGGAAATGGCATGTTTGGTCCTGGAGGCGACATGCTTTGTGGTGCGTCTGACAAACAAACACTCCCTAGATAGCGAATATTGTTTCTCATTTTGTATATGTGACTCACAGTGGAGAACTGCATGTTGGCACACTCGTTTTATGAGCAGAGAATGATTGACCTCAAGGATTCGTCGACCGAGACATTAGTGGTCAGGCTTTCGTCATTGTTGATTCCGTTGTGTAGTGGTTTCTGTAAATGTGTAAGTAACTGGCATGCATTCATTATCCAATCATTACTTACTACTCAACTTTCATAGGTCAACTTCTGGAATCTCATGTGTTGTTATATTGCGGAAATGTTGTGCGCCCATTACGATGACTTGTAAATTTGCTGTTTCGAGTCAACGATTTCTAAATCACCCTCCGCTAGAAGTTAGAACTAGCAATGTTTAGACAGCAAAAAAGGAAAGATGGTCGTAGTACTGATTTCCCACAAGCAATTCCGATAGGCTGAATATGACAACAGAAGGGCGTAAGAGGAGAAAGATGTGTAGGTACACCAACACCATGGGTGGATGACACTGGATGTATGAACCTGATGAATGTTACCACATATGACCACTTTTGACTGTGTAGGTCATGGTAACAAACAAGATTAGTCTCGTATCCGTCTTGATGAGTTAGGGACTGCATGCCCCACTCGGGCAAGTCCAGTGTTTGAAATCATACTGCAACATCGGTCCTCTCACACTCAGACTACAAGCTGAGATTGGATCTGATGCACAATGGCAATGCAGGTCCATACCTGACTTATTCAAGGTAATTCATTGATGTGGTGGTTAGATACCCCTTCCTCGTTTCCGAAAATAAGCAGATGTTGTCCTCTAATAGTCCATGAGCCTACTAGCCTCATAGAAACGGACCCAGAGCGTCCTAATACTAGTCCTATCTCCTTACGAACGTTCCAGGGGGAGTCTCAAACGTAGTAGCCCGTCTCAACCACAAAGACAAAGTATGCCGGAACCACTATTTAGTAGCAAAAGCAAACCCTTGTTACCTGAGGCATAGGTAGAAGGGGACGTCGTAAATGGACTATCGCCTCTTCTGTATAAGATACGAAGCAACGTAACGGCTCTAGGACTGCCACGTTAACCCTAAATAGAAGTTTTTGTCCTTGTGGCGATGCAGGCTACCGTAGGTATAAAAAGAGATAGGGTATGGCTATCTGGTAACCCTCTCAATGCCCTTGAGCATCACTTCCTCTCGCCGCATCAGGGAGCTGTCGTCCAGTTTATGCTGTCATAAGGCTAACTTAAGTTTGAACTAAGACCACAGAGGGAACAGCCACTTTTGCCACTAGCTAAGAAAAGGTAGAAAAAGGCCAGTGCACAAGGCGTAGGTATGGCTTTTTCCATCGTATAAACCGTAACTCGAAGTTTGAGCAGGACCACTACAGTAAGGAAGCGAAGAGTAGTTGCTAGTAGCGAAGGGTATTGATAGTCAAGGAAGTTCTGTCGGCAGATAGCGGATAGCTTGTGCTTTTACGAGAACACAGGACAAAACAAGTGTGTTGACCTCTGAAAAGTTTGGTTTCTTAGCAGCTTTAGTTAATGTAAGGAAGTAGGTGACGGTTTAAGGTCGAGATGGCAGTCTATGTGCTTAAGTCTACGTGCAGTGCACGAAACTGGAGTTGAGAGTTAAAATGCCAACTGTCAGCTAGACGACTAAAGGCGAGCGGAGGGAAACGTCAAAAGGGCGGGCTTAAGGCAACCTACCGTCTAACACTTCTCCGAATGCATAGAGAGGGTATGGGTCCACTTGTTACGCTGTAAGTAACACACAAACCTATGGACACGAAGTGCTTTATACAGAAATACCGTGACCCGAACGAATGACTGAGCGCCGCAGCGTATGGTACCCAACTACAGAAACGTAGTTGACTCCTCGAAAGTTAAAAGCTACATACCCTTAGAATAGATGGGAGCCCGAGTTCTATACTTACATCTTTCCTATCGAGTCGTTGCTAACGTGAGCTACTCGCCAGCAGTAATTTACAGTGACATCTTTTCCTCTATAATAATCCAGGACGGACCATAGTACAACATTAGTGAGCTGTTATCAGGGAAGCTACCGACTCTCCCAGAAATCATCTGACCTCCCCTTCCTCGTTTGTCTCAAGTCCGTATCTTCAACCTCATTTTCCACATATTATAATAGTCTTTGACTTTTATCTAACTCCCAAGTTCATGATCTCACAAATTTAGAAAACGTATCC
>ML180371.1:5143-17211 GCA_004369135.1 Dendrothele bispora CBS 962.96 | reverse complement strand
ATTAAATTTCCGACTCATTCTCATTGATGTTCCAATGCGAGTCTGACGCTCGGTTTTGAACCCACCTTTGATTTCTCTTTCTTTCCCGGTCAAAAGTCCGACTTCGTAAACACCCATTGGAGACAAGCCACAGGCAGGTGACAATTTGCTCCATATAGATCGATTTATTTACATGGCTTAAGAATCGCCACTGGAATGATACTCTGCGTCCTCGATGCCTCGCCTAACACAAGAAACTCGTCTCAAAGCCTATGGGGAGGCAGCACTGTATCTTCTCGGCGATCGTGACGCGGTTCTTCGTCAGCTGAATGTCTTGATAGCTGAAGCCCTACTTGGTCTGGGTTGTGAAATACCCCGTGCACAACTTGTCGAGAATGGTCAGAGGGTGCTGCTCAACACAATTGCTAACTCCAGGTTCGGGTGTTGGTACGTTGAGGTCAGTTTTCTGAGATTTATGACCTGAACACGAGATTTATGACCTGAGCACAAAACTTACTTTCTCGTAGGAACGGCGTTATGCTCGAGAACGGCCGTACACCTCAACAACCTGGCTCAATAAACCCAAAAAATGGCAGGAAAGGGCTTTTCGGGACCCCCGTGTGCAGACCCTTATTGCCCTGAACCGAAGGGCGGAATGGAACCCCAACCAATCCTGTGGGGAGGAGCCGGTCGGCCTACCTGAAAACATCGTGCGTTTACATGGAGATAGGTATGGTATATAATCTACGCTCTACAACACATCTGGCTCACACACCTTCTTGCAAAAATCAGGCGTCATCTTATGCATGGGGACATTGTACGCAAGGGATGGTCCTATCTGGATTCTCCTTGTCACCATTTCATTAAGGGGAGAAAGACGTATGCCGAAAAGGAGCAAGACAATACAGAAACCCGAGTCATTTATCCGTGGAAGTGTACAGATCTTCTTAGTCTCTACCGCTCATACTCGGACGATAGAGGTCGCTCTGACTCTCCCGATGTTCGTTCTGATTCTCCTCCGCCCCCAGCAGGAGCGGACAGACACTCTAGCAGGAGCAGACATGACCCACTTCATTTTAGTGAACGTTCATACTCCTCAGGGGATGATGAGGACAGGCTGATACCATCTAGCTCTCCTTCGCCGGTTATATCTAGATCAGACTCTTACCACCGTCTTCCGTCGCTCCGGGCTCGAAAACAGGACCCCAGGTCGAAAGGTATCATGAATCCTTTCGGTGCATCGGCAGCATCTGCAAGAAGAAAAAGTTTGGCATCCATACCTGGCGGGGGACCGCTATCGTCTTTCTCTGGCCACCGGGCTTCCGATAGAAGCAAATACAAAGGTCAATCGATTCCAAATCTGACTTCATGTTGCGAACGAAATTCTGATTCATATATAGCACCCACTCGTCGCGCCTATGACACGTCAGCGATTCCTTTTGGTGCACCCGATGCGTCTGCGAAAAGGAAAGGTTCGGCTTCTGTCAAATCGGCCAGTTCATCATCGTCTTTGTACCAGACTCCCGATAGTGGCAAACACGAAGGTCTATTTATCATTTGACTTCAGGATTGGTACTAAAGTCTGATCCAGATATAGGGGCAGATATGAGCGCCACTCATCGCACTTATCACACGCCGTTAAAATCTTTTGGTACTTCCGATCCGGCGAGAAGGAGAAGTTCAACATCTGTTGCAAGTTCATCGTCTTCATTCTATCAGTCTCCCGATAGTGGCAAATACAAAGGTGCATTTAAAATCTGACTTCATGATGTGTACTACAGTCTGATTCGAGTATTTTTACAGCTCTTCACTCCTCTCCTACATGGTCTTTGACTGCACAAGACTCAGACTCGGATTTGCCGAGTATGGAGGATCTTCTCCAGGAGTTCTCGAGGAAATGGGTGGTTATTGGAATAATCTGGATGACAGTGAGGCCTTTTTTTCTAATATTTGACCCGTCGCCATGCTAATACGTGCAGGCTGGTCAACATGGTGAACCGTTTTTGATCACGGTGACTAACGGCAAGTGTTGTTTAGAAGATCAACAAGCCCAGTTGAAGAAGTTAAGGATCGGACCAAATACCGATTTAGAGCGATTGGATTCCTCCTGGAAACGAGTTTCTTGGTGGGAAATGTTCTCTGTAAAAGAGGAGGAAAAGGTCTACCTACGTGTGACCGGAGTAGGATACGGAATGGGGATGCCAAATCCAGATGTGCTTGAGATTGAGGATAGTGATTAGTTGTTGTAATGACTATAAAATCAGTTCTGCCACAGACTGCCACAGACCACATATTGAGGCACGTACTAAGTTATCATTTCGTGTGGATTGTTCGGGTGTTTTCGGTTATTAGTTCGTCGCCAGGGTTTTGTGACCGGAAGTAAGAGCGATTGGCTTCCTCGGTGAAACGATTTAGTGGGAAATGCAGAAGAACAAAGGTCTAAGGCTGTTCTTTTTTTGCTCCTACGGGGAGCGTTACAGAATGGGGATGCTTAATGCCGACGAGATCGAGATTTGGATCGTGAGGAGTTGGTAACTTACATGAAATGATGCTGGTTCTGTAGAACGTCGGATCATACCCTTTCTAGAGTGGCACAAGGGTCAATTTGCACTGTGGTATAAGAAGCTCAACATACATATCTCTTGGGAAATTCTTCATGACGGACGCTCTTATCTGTGTTCCTGCAGAGCTTATCATCGCTATAGCGTCCCTTTGCCGTAGGAGTACGCGACGTGCTCTTGCGGAGACTAACCGGCGACATTGTCAGCTTGTTCAACCACTGGTGTTTCAAGAGGTTAACATATCCTCGGTTACTCAACTCAGACAACTAGCAAACCTTTGTACGACCAGGGATGACATCGGGAGAGCACTGAGATCCATCCTCATCAAAGCAAGAAGCCTAGTGAAGAAGGAGGGATACGATGCCGACATCAAGGATGATATTACCGACCTCGTTAAACAGCTTCTTAACTCCTCAAGGGTTGTTAACAACCTGATCTTTGATGGACTGGGAGGTACTATGCTTGGTCTGGGTAGCGGTCGATGCTACTTGGTGGATTCCCTGGACGAGATAGTCAGTGTCGCAGTCGGGAGAGGCCTAAAAACACTCAGGATTATCGATAGTATGGTGAAGGTTTGGACCATAGTCAATATCCTTTATGCGCTCGGCGATCATGATATGGATGTGCTCGAGCTGGTTTGGTGAGCAAAAATTGAATCTTTATGCCTATGGTACGATAAATGACTTGTTAATAGCTGTGCACCTACACTCACCTCTGGAGACGGGATTGACTTACTCTCGTTTGACGGCCCTCACGCCGCACTCACCTCTGGAGACGGGATTGACTTACACTCGTTTGACGGCCCTCACGCCGCACTCACCTCTGGAGACGGGATTGACTTACACTCGTTTGACGCCAATAATGTCGTACGTCAGGTGTCGGACTATCTTGACCAGCGGGGTCCCACAAAGAAACTGCACATCAATAGTCTGCGACTAGTTGGATGTGATCTCTTTGTGGCTATTATTGCTGCATACGTGAACGTTGTAGGTCACTGTCGTGTTGTGCGTATGCTGTTCTATTGTGAACAGGAGACCATCTTGAGTTGGTATTTGGACGTGATGGCGAAGGAGAACGGACTCGTAGAGGGGCTGGAGGTGGTTTGGATGTTCCACCCTGGTGTGCCGGGTGTGGGACGTGGTAGGTCCATCCCTTGATTTGGTGTGAAGAACGATAGCTGATTGGTTCCAGCAAAGCTGTTCATTTCTGGTGCCCTGGTCAAACTTTCTCAAATAAACTATGGCCTTCGTCGGATTATGTTCACAGTTGTGGACTGCGATGACGACCCAGTCTGTTTGTTCACTGTGTCCTTGAAGGAGGATTACGTCAAGGTTATGCGGACAGACGGTAAAAGCTGGGGTGGTATTGGAGGCAATATCGGTAGATCCGCGTTTTGGGATGCGACAACTAAGCTTCACATTGGCTATTTGGAGAACGGGTGGGCGCTGCAAGACTTGTTTTTGGGTGATCATCCGAAACGGGATGGGTGGTCGGCGCGTTGGGAAAGGACGGAGTATTATAGACTTCTGGTCGAGAAGGTCGCAGAGTGCTTTGCTCATTTAGATACTTCTTAGATATGTCAATGCGAGAAGTGGGTACATGCACAGCACCGCACAGGAGGTTAAGTTACCTTGCTCACTGCAGTCAGGTGACGGGATTCTGAGCATACAAGTACAAAGTATTCGTGGCCATCCAGAACAAACATGACCAACTAGTGCCACTGCTTAGTCACAACCGTTTTTAGTAACTCAGTCACAGCGTCTTTGGTTTCATTGGGAGTTAACTTCTTCTCCTGAAACTCTCTCTTTTCCGTCGCACCACGAAAATATTAGTACCCATCAAATACGGTTTTATTTATTATCTCTGAATGGACAACCGCAAAAATGTACATACACAGATCGAGATTGTAAAATTGCTACCGATAAAAAATCAAAATCGCGCCATGATGGCCTGATCCCAAACGAATAGATGTGACTGCCAAGCCCCCCGTTTAGTAGCAGGACCCTGGACTAGTTTAGCCTCCGATTGGCTCAGGGCGACTGCGATCTCCTTAGTGCAGGGGATGGTCTTGTTCGGGTCAGCAGAGCCTAGACACCGGAAAGTCACAATTGGTCCGTTGCGAGCAGGAGTCCGTGTGGTCTTGAATGATTTCACACACTGGCATGTGGGGCAGAAAGTGGGGGCATCCAAGCCCCACGGTCGACGGTGAGATTGGGTCCATACATACCGAACTGCTTGGCATGCTGGTCTGCCCTCAGGGGTGGGGGTGGAACTGAGGCGAAGCATTCTGGTGTGCAGTCCAAGACGTGGGAGGTCTTCGAGGCAGAGCATCACAGCAGGAACGAGGGGGATGTTCTCGTAGAAAACACGCTCGACAAGAAAAGCAATAAAATTGGTGACCTCCCCAGGCTGGAGATGGGTGGCAGGGAACATAAACGAGTTGTTGAAGACGCGTCTGAAAAGGGACATAAGCTAACAGTCTGGAAGTGGAATGAAACTATCGCGTTACCGAGTCACTAAATCAGTCATGAATTGATATCCATCCTGAGTCAACGGTTTGCTTCCACACACCAACAAAAAGAGATGCGAGCTGCGTTCGACGAGCCACTGCCGCACAGTAGTAGGAAACAGATAGTCTATGACCTACATGACAACATGAGTTACAATAATGCAAAAAGTTGAGGAAACACTCATGACCCGGAGGCTCTCTGCAGCAATACCATTGGGAGCATAGTGTAGGTCACCGGATTCTGGGTCTGCGTGAGTTACCACTAAGAACACGATTTGGGTGATGCCCATGCTGGGGAATATTGAGAATATACCGTTTACCGTTACAAATATCACTTACCGATCAAGAGCCAGGACTAGGTCGTTCATATTGCGCGTATGTTGATCGACTCCTTCAGGGGTACTGAGATCAAATACGATCTTCGTCTTCAGAAGAGGTTGAGGGGAAGATCTAGTCGCACTGACGGAGGGAGGGTTGCGGAGAGAATGCTTGAGAACATCTTCAACGGAGACCACGCCAGACGCATATGCGGCAGCCCTCAGAGTGGTGAACTGGAAAGCTAAATCAAACTCCTCATTTTGGTCATCAAGCTCGAGTTGCACAACGGCGAGTCCCTCGAGCCGCACGGGCTTGAAGAAGGTGAATTTACGATTGTTTATGGCAAGAATGAGCTTGACAAGGCCATTTCCTTCTTGGTCATAAAACCCCTGCAACAGTGAGGAGTGTTAAAGGGAAAAGAAAGATTCAGAGAGCGACGTACGGTGTATCGAAACAAATCCTTATTGCCATGATGACTTAGTAGCTCGCAAGCCGGACACCTGAAAGATGCCCAGCACGGATTGGCGACAGCTTTCGGGCAGATCTCGATGCAAGCGCCAGAGGCTGGTGGACCGTAGCAAACGATGTGGCCGCAGGTATCACAGAGAAGCTTTTTCAAAACAGTATCGTCATCGCATCCGCTGCACCACTGGACCCTTGGTGAGCATGAGACTGTAAGGATAGAGAGCAAATAGCTTACGCTGGCACCCGGTGGTGTCTTAGAAAAATGCTCTTCATAGTTCAACGTCCCCTCCTCTTCATCATTTGTTTCATCGTTGGAGACCTGGAGGAAGTTTAAGAAGAGTCCGTGAATCATGCGGTCTCGAACTTACGCGCTTTCGTTTTCGTGTAGTAGCTTGAATTGCGTCTGAAGAGCCTCCAGAGCCTATGGGTTTGTGGGGAGCAGGGGCACCTGTAAATTTGTCTTTTTTCGATGGTCTTTTTAAGGTGAGACGGGTTTTGCGTTTGGGCATGGTGGATGACTTTAGAACTTCAAGTAGCGAACAAGTGTCACGTGCATTTGGAGTGACTCGCGCATGTGGCTGTGTCACTTTCGGGAAATCACATAGCTTACTTATCCGTTCACCTTGTCTGTCGCTGCTACAACACCGTTTAGCATACTACTGAGCTCAGGCATTTTGGGCTCTACATTGTACTTAGCATCCTACCTATCCTTAATGGTTTACGGCCTCGTTTCCGCCAGGTGCAGCGATGGCCCATATCTTTCATGCCGGATAATAATATATAATTCTTTCTACCTGCACTCTGGTGTCGTATACGTGCCGACTGGTATTCGGTACAAAGACAGTTTCTGAAGTTTTGTATTATTACATCCCTCTATATTTCAATATTGGACTGAGCTACATGTTTATCTCCGTATCTCAACCGTCAAGGTCCATACTCCCGTCTGTACTCTCGTCTGTACTCTCGTCCATACTCTCGTCCGTACTCTCGTCCATACTCTCGTCCGTACTCTCGTCCGTACTCTCGTCCATCGAGTTATCGATCACGGCTTTCAGCCACTCTGGGACCTTGCCATCCTGGTATTCTTCTTCATCATCCTCCCAAAATACCTCCGGATCCTCAGTCCCCCTTTCTTCAGCCAATGGCATGTCGTGAACATTCATACGGTTCCACTCCTGAATCGCAATTTGACAAAGCGCTATAGTTAGTGGATCCCCGGGAGCGTACATGTCGAGGAGCTCATACGGAACGTAATTAACGAAATCACCATCGATCTCAAATTTTTGATAATAACGCCCATACATCAAAAAACCCTTGAGATGTGGATCACGATATCGATGTTTGATACATGTCACCATATATCTGAGCATTTGAGACGCCATACCAGCCTTGTCCTCGGGCTTACTGACTCTGTGATGTTTGATTTCAATAACGCACAAGAGATAGTGTATGCGTGGTGTGCTTGGATCAGTTGGAATGACCTTTACAACTGTAAAATCGGGGTAACATCGGCGATCGTTCTCTGAAGAGAGATAGATAAATTGTAGATATTCACGAGAAGTCAGCTATGACACACCTCTCTGGTCGTCGTTCTCCCGACCATAATGTTGTCCACCGGTTGACCCTACTGACTTGGCCAGGTTAGGTAGATGGGACTTGTCCTGACGCAAGAGTCCCTGTGGCACCACAGAGAATCGCCGTTGGATTGGGAAGACGGAGGTGAGGAAAGTGTTCTTGGAGCCGTAATGTTTGTGTTCGAATCGGATACTCGTGTCTTCAATTACGCGCTTGAAATCAAACTTAACCCAGCTCTCGATACTATTTGCGTGTTGTACAGCGGTTGGAGGTTCCTCGGTAGCCAGGTCCTCGGGTTGTAGAACGTCGATTGGGAGTTTGAGAGAATTGTTGACAAGATGGGTCATTATAGGAAAAGGCTACCACAGTCAGATAGGAGTCTTTTGATAAAAAGGCGCAACACTCACACTTCACTGGCAAAGTGGTGGGTCTTGTAAGTCGTGTCTTGGTTGAGATGCTTTTTAAATGTCTGAAGAACCGCGCAGAAAAAGACCGAGATTACTTACAGCTGTTTGCAAAAAGAATGTGACTCGCAAGTTCAGAGCGATATGTATAAAGAAGCAGAATCTCAAGATCTCTTCGTTTTTGCAAACGGCTGTTCGTGGACTATATGCCGGTTTCTGGTGGCCTATTACCGGCATATAGACGGTCCGGGCGGAAGATTGACAATGCCGCATGAACAATGGAGATAATACTATGAATTCTTTCTTTACTTGGTTGGTACCTGGGTTCTGGTTGCATATACATTTTGGTCGAACAATGGAGAAGCACCGAGCATTGAACAAACACCGGAAGCAATAGCCGACCTGGCTTGGGTAAACCCAGCTTGTATGCCAGGTCCCATGCGGGGTGCCGTGCTGGGCGTCATACTGGAGCCGGGTCGGTGTTTAAATCTAACTTAAGGGTCGGCCTTTCAGTCGCGGTATAACCAAAATCTCAGCAGGTGACCTGAATACAGGTTAACATTTGTTTACGATGGCATCCCTTCCTCAGTAAGAGAGCAGTTGTGTTCCATCTTGCAGATACTAATCAATCCTCTAGTACCCCTCCCACCAAACCGAAGATGAAGAAAAAGAAAAAGAACAACACAAAGAAGCTCGACATCATGCTCTATGAAGCACGTTGCGCTGGGTATCCCATTACGTTTGAGGTCGCCCTCGAGTGGGCGAATCGTATTCTGACTGCACGGCAGTCAAAGAGACTTTTGACAACTGAACCAAGAGACGGAGGCAACATACTCCTGACGTTGGACGCAGTTGTCAAGGCCGCTGGTGGGGTCTCATGCAACTTTTATGGTCCGCTTGCGCCCGGTGGCTGCTGGGAACACTATCTTATTGTGACCAGTGAAGAGTATGGCAGGTTTTACAAGGTGAATGGTCGGAGGCTACCGGGAAGTGATCTCGTTGATCCCAAGGGGGAGGAGATCGGGAAGGAGTTGCTAGACCAAGAAGGTACGTGTATGTGCCCTGGATGAATGCATAGCTGACGTATTCTCAGGCATTGAGCACGGACCATTCACTACTTGCTTTTACAACTTTTGATTTTCATTCATATTTCTAGTCATTGGAATAACGGAACCTTTTGTACTTCCTCTTCTCTGGCTACATGTTTGATGTTGCATATGATGTGACGTGATTATAATATGACCAGTCTTTGCTCTCGCTACTAAGTAGTACAAGTACCCACCGAAGTAAGTACTCTGGCAGCTGCCACTCAGTGCTTTATCTTCTTCTATATTAGAAAAGGTATCTTTTCGGCCTGAAATCTGATTGGTTAGACAGACTCATCCCAGTTTCGGAACGTTTACTATCCAACAGGTAATTACTTCCACCTCTGGCATTATTTTCTGTAGAGGACGACAGATCATGGATCAGAAGAGAACCTGCCCACTAAGAAAAGCAGGCAAGGCAACGTACCCGCACTCGATAACTTTTTGACCTTGGGTTGTACATATGTACTTAATTCTATAGCTATACACATAGTCATTGTCGGTATATTTTACCTCACCTTCACCCCTCTTATTTTCCGTGTCGGACTACTAGTCCATTAGAAATTGCCGATGATGAGCCTCGATAGCAATTGCTCAAGTAGCTCTGCTCAAGATAGAGTTAGGACTCTAGGGCAACTATTCAAGCAGCTGCCACTTGGTGCGTTTATCCATAGAAATTGCCCATGAAAGGACTCAATAGCAAGTGCTCGAGGAGCTCCCACTCAGTCGTCAAGCAGAGGATATTGACTCTGTTAGGACTCTTCGGCAACTACTCAGGCAGCTGCCACCAGGTGCTTTTATGGATTAGAAAAATTGCCCATAAAAGGACTCAAGAGCAAGTGCTCAAGAAGCTCTCACTCAGTCCTCAAGCAGTGAAGATTGAGTCCGGTAGGACTCTAGGGCAACTACTCAGGCAGCTGCCACTTGGTGCTTTTAATTGACCCAATAGCAGGTGCTGGAGCATCCACTCAGTCGCCGAGAAGTGGGAAGTTGAGACTGTTAGGCATCTAATATACCTGGCACAAGGTCATATTTTCATTTTCTTCTGCTTGTCCACGACCGTGCCTGACACTGTCTTTCTTGTAAGGTTCGGTGGTTAGGATCGGTCCAAAAGATGTGAGCGTTTGATTCACGCCGTTCCTATTTGTGTTACGAAGTCATTAGCTTTATTTTGACAGTTTGAAATCATACTTTGACATCTACAAAATCAAATCTTCGTCTGTCGTCTACTCATTCTCAAGCAACAACCGGAGTTTGACTGGTTCACGTAGCATTTTTAAAGACTGCGAGTTGTACGCCTAGTTCCTCGTAATACTAGTACATGTATATAAACGAAAATCTCGACGTAAGGCTTGGCCGAGTGGCGGGCTCTAGCGGTGTGACGGCACTTGGGGGAAATGTTTGGACACACGTGACCTAGACGCCGTTGGAGCTCGTTGGACAGCGGACGCGCACTCTCGGGTGAAAACCTTGTCATTTGTCTATTGCTCGTTCTCCTAAATCATTAAATGGATTATCAATTAGCTGAAGCTCATAGGGAGTCACTGTCAGGGAGTCTATTGACATTCGGGTCTGAGAACGCCGGGTCCTGGATGTTGATTACTATGATTAGTAACATGGTTCTCTTTTTGCAACGCTCAGCTCTAACTTGCTCCCAAGATTTTGTGATCCTTTCTGTTGTTTCAAGGCTTCAAGCATTCATTTTCATTTCTTTTGCAGACTTTTGAGCTTCGCCCGTCATCAAACGCTTCACCAATTCTTCATTGGGAATGCTTTCACAGGTCAAATGCCGTGATTTATATATGCTCAACAAATCATGAGGATTCTCCATAGTCGTCACGGCCAACGGACCTGAACATGGATGGAGGGGTACGGCTTCTCGGTCGTTATGGACACGCACTCTCAAGTCATGTGCATAGATTAGTAGGTCCTTCTACTTTGTTAAATTGTAGAAATTGATCGAGGTATGTATACACAGAGCAGAAAACAAGTCCAAGATTAAATGGAGATCTTACTCCGTCCGCCATGAACATATGCATGGCTAATTTTCTGTTTGTCATTGTGCAGATTCGGTGAAAAACACATCTTTCAAATAAAGCACATAGTATACACCTCTGGTGACTTAATGCCATTGTTGGGCCTGCTGTCTGGTTTGATATCCGGCCAATATACTGACAGCGAAAGTGGTCAAAATCCGTCTTTTTTCTCAGCAGTATTAAACCTGGTAGGCCTGGCAGGTGGTAACTCTCAAGTCAAGGGGTCAGTTCTTCCAAAGACTCTCCTTCCCATCTCTCCTTTGACTGGACTATGTCCTGAGCATTGCATACCATGCTCAAGCTCATTGGTGGGTCCAGTGTGACCCCTTTGTTGCTCTTAAATTAAAGTTAAATACAGACAGTCTGCAAAGGGCGGTCCGGCAGAAAACTTCAGGTAAGTGATTGGATTGGTCGAATATTAGTTTTTTGCGGCAGCTCTCCGGTCTCTGTGCAAGTGTATCTTTCTCTTCGCGTCTCTATTTTATTTCACCGTCTTCTGTCCTACTTGTCTACGCCTGTAGGAGTAGTAGAATAATAGTGTGACAGGTACTTATCACGGACGGGATTCATCGCGAGAACTTTGGCTCACTTGAAGCAGTGTTGTCGCGCTCGCTTAAGTAGATTTTCCTTCTCGCACTAACTACACCACTGCAACCACCCCCTTCTGTGCTCTATACTCATTCTCTCTCCTATCCTCCCTTCTACTGTTGCGCGTCTGCCTCTTATAGTATGTGTCCCTCTATATATATGACTCTTCACTTACCTCGTCAGAAAATATGCCACCTTTGACCTGCGCACGACAAGCGCTTCTCAAACTCGATGCAGATCTCCTTCATTTTGAGAACTTGGTCAACCGTCTGCGCAACGCACTCCAAATGTTCCTTGTATTCCTGGATCAACAAGGACGTGTCCGGGCTATATTCGTCTGTATCAACGAGGGTCTTCGCCACCTCGTTGATCATGCAACTTTTCTTCACGCGATTCTTCAACTAGCCATCGCACTAATCGATATTTCGGAAGGTACGCGTTTCACCTTGTTCACCAACGCTGACTGAATGACCTGCATCCAGCCGTATTCGAGCAGGCCGGTTGGTTAGGTGGTCGGGCTGGAGATGAGGGTCAGGCTGGAGACGAGG
>ML180370.1:0-11485 GCA_004369135.1 Dendrothele bispora CBS 962.96 | reverse complement strand
ATAATAAGTTCACTCTCAAAGATGGTAGTCCAGTACCATATGAGGACACGAACGAATCTAGACAGACTAAAATCGAGCGCATCATAAAAGAAAAGGGTTGGGATAAAAAGACCCCCAGTACTATGATGTTTGCTACAGATTGGGAAAATGAGCAAGCCTATTTTATGGATGGACCAAGATCGTCTCCTATAGCAATGACTAACATGGTGACGGTTGAAGAAAGTAGATGGTCTAATATGGTAAACAAAGTCGATGCTATTGACAATCGAGTTGTCACTATAGAGAAAGATAGAAGGTTGTACGACCATGAAGAGCCGGAAAACTAGGCGTTCCAAGGATTGGTACTGCTAAGACTTCCTCTCAGTTTGTTTCAACCAGAGGAGCAGTCCATGAGGAACGAAAGTCTCGAGAGAAGTTCGATGGAGTTGAAATAAAAACTAGAAAACCAAATAATCCTAACGTCTACGTACCCCCTGGAAAGGTTAGAGAACGAGGAGAATTCAGAAAAACAAAAACAAATAATGAAACGAAATAGTGATGGGTCAGAAACTCGACCAGAAGCACCAATATCGAGTGTACCAATATCGAAACCAGCTGCTAGACCATTTGCTTTGGTGAAACCTGTTAATAAAGAACAACTTCCGATATCGGAAGATAAAAATGAGAAACAGGACAAGCCAAGAGAAAGTAATGTGGATAGGTTGGTAGAGATAATAAAGAGTGATTCTCCCTCAAGGAAAGGGGAAGACTCATCTATTCAAAAGCAGTCTAGATGAAGAGTTAGCAGAAAGGATCTTTCAGCTCTAGCTGCTAGAAAAATATATACAAAAAGGACAGTTGGCCATAATTTTGCATATATTATTGAGGTGAACTTGCCTGCACAGCTTTTTTTATAAAAAATGGGAAACTTCCCTCTTCTAGTCATGTGACCGCTTTTTATATAAAAAATGGGAAATTTCACCCTACTAGACATGTGACCTATGTAGGCCAGTGGGCAGGCTTGCTTTGGGCGCATTTGGGTGCATTTGGAATTTCCTTTTTAGGAAACAATGACATAATGACCACAAAAAGCAGATTTTAATTGCCTATTTTGGCAGGCCAGAGAGGGGGGTTGTTTGCTGCATAGGATGGCATTTTCCCACACTTCAGATAAGTGATTGTGGGCGCATTTGGGATTTCCTTTTTGGGAAACAATAACATAATGATCACAAAAAAAAGCAGATTTTATTGCCTATTTTGGCAGGCAATAAGAGGGGGTTGTTTTGTGCAGGGGATGGGATTTTCCCTCACTTCAGGTCAGTAGTTGTGGGCGCATTTGGGATTTCCTTTTTAGGAAATAATCACATAAATAAGCAGATTTAAGCAGATTTCCGCTGTTTATTGTGGCAGGCATTGAAAGGCTGTTTGATAAATAGGGGCAGGATTTTTCCCACGCTTCTGGAAACCACTGGCAGATGCCCTATCAAATGGAGACTCTGAATATAATTACCAAATTAGAATAGTGACTGTGGCTGAAGAGAAAAATGCAAAAAACATTTTTGGAGCCGGCAATGAAAAGTATAAAAATGAGGTAAGGGTGTTTATAGTGGTAAATTGGGTCCAGGAATCCAAATTTTCAAACAGAATTTCCATATTCTTATCAGTTCTTGAGATATTCACTGATGTATGTATAAGCATAAAATATGCAGATACACTCTCAGGCCCAACCAGCTTGTAACTTGGTTCAGCGGCCAGCCTTGCTACATCTATAATTATACTGTTTTTATAGTTGTAAAATCACAAAAATAGGGAAACTAACATGGTTTAGAGATCACCCGTAACCTACAGCTTTTTATCTGATAAAAGAGTACATACTACTGTTACTTTTGTTAGATTTTAAATTCTCAATATCTTCACTGCTTCAATGACTGTTTAAGATGTATACTACAGTTACTTTTATTCTGGAATACTTTAGTGGCTTTTGATCACCTAAATACCCATATCACTCCACAGCATATACAAAGCATATATGAAAAGTATATTACCAGGATAAAAAAAACAGTCTATTGGCAGTCATGTATTTTGTTTATTATATTTGATAAAACACCAAGACCGAATGACTATGTTCATTATTGTTGAAATACAACTTTTATGAAATGCTGAGTATATAGGCACTGGTTCATGTTAGTTTTCATTTGGCTGAAGTTTATGAAAAACATATATGGATGGAATGTCTCATGTCTCTGAGACTATATTTACATACAGGCCACTTTTAACCAACCAGATAGAGTGTGCATGCATGTGAATTATTTACTTTCACATGTTATACTTCTGTTAGATACAAGAAATCTCAGAGGGAAAGTATAATAAGAATAGTCTGTTATATGCAGTGTCTGAAAAGAAGAGGTAAATAATCTACCAAAGTTATATTCAATATCTGAAAAGATAATTGGCTGAACCAAGTTATTGTGGAGTGATATGGGTATTTAGGTGATCAAAAGCCACTAAAGTATTCCAGAACAAAAGTAACTGTAGTATACATCTTAAACAGTCATTGAAGCAGTGAAGATATTGAGAATTTAAAATCTAACAAAAGTAACAGTAGTATGTACTCTTTTATCAGATAAAAAGCTGTAGGTTACGGGTGATCTCTAAACCATGTTAGTTTCCCTATTTTGTGATTTTACAACTATAAAAACAGTATAATTATAGATGTAGCAAGGCTGGCCGCTGAACCAAGTTACAAGCTGGTTCCTGAGAGTGTGTCTGCATATTTTATGCTTATACATACATCAGTGAATATCTCAAGAACTGATAAAAATATGGAAATTCTGTTTGAAAATTTGGATTCCTGGACCCAATTTACCACTATAAACACCCCTCCCTCATTTTTATACTTTTCATTGCCGGCTCCAAAAATGTTTTTTGCATTTTTCTCTTCAGCCACAGTCACTATTCTAATTTGGTAATTATATTCAGAGTCTCCATTTGATAGGGCATCTGCCAGTGGTTTCCAGAAGCGTGGGAAAATCCTGCCCCTATTTATCAAACAGCCCCTTTCAATGCCTGCCACAATAAACAGCGGAAATCTGCTTAAATCTGCTTATTTATGTGATTATTTCCTAAAAAGGAAATCCCAAATGCGCCCACAACTACTGACCTGAAGTGAGGGAAAATCCCATCCCCTGCACAAAACAACCCCCTCTTATTGCCTGCCAAAATAGGCAATAAAATCTGCTTTTTTTTGTGATCATTATGTTATTGTTTCCCAAAAAGGAAATCCCAAATGCGCCCACAATCACTTATCTGAAGTGTGGGAAAATGCCATCCTATGCAGCAAACAACCCCCTCTCTGGCCTGCCAAAATAGGCAATTAAAATCTGCTTTTTTGGGTCATTATGTCATTGTTTCCTAAAAAGGAAATTCCAAATGCACCCAAATGCGCCCAAAGCAAGCCTGCCCACTGGCCTACATAGGTCACATGTCTAGTAGGGTGAAATTTCCCATTTTTTATATAAAAAGCGGTCACATGACTAGAAGAGGGAAGTTTCCCATTTTTTATAAAAAAAAGCTGTGCAGGCAAGTTCACCTCAATAATATATGCAAAATTATGGCCAACTGTCCTTATTAATATAAAATACTGGCCTCTACAGGTGCAGTGAGTATAATAAAAGAGATATAAAATGAATAGTGAAAACGTACGCTGCTGGCGATGCGGCGGAATTTAGCTTCCTTAGAATTGACTTTGGGGGGGAGCATGGATGGAGACCTCGAGACCAGAGGCCATCTAAGATGAAAGTATGAGTGTCGATATCGATGCTAAGTGATGATATTGGACATGCCTCTACATCACCTCCGCTGGTTTCTTTGGAAGCGATGACTTGTACTTCTTCCTCGTCATCATCTTGAACGATGGCGGAAGATTTGATGACCTAGATAGCGTAAGAATAGGGATAATAAAGAAGAGAAGGAACTGTACCTTCTTGCTCTTAGTGCCCTTGCCTTTGGGAACGACGGTTGCAGGAGGGGCAGTCAAACGGCGATAAAAGTGGTCGATACCATTAAAAGAGTTGATAATACCGATATCGCCACGGCCGATAGCAGCCTCAAGAGCTTTAAAGCCTTCCTCGTATTTGGCTACAGAGGGAGGGCAAGCTTTGAAAGCATCAAAGGGAACGTTGCTGGACTATGAGTACCGATATCGGCATCAGTACTTGTGAAAATCAAATGGAATTGAAAAGTGTAGACTTACCAAGTGATCAGCGAGCGCAATAGCCTGATTCCTTCGGTTTTTGGAATCCTGCTTCTCACACATGCGGAGTACAGTGATTAGGACGGTAGCCTGCTCGATCCAAGGTTCTTGGTTGGCGGCAGACCAGTCAGTGGTATTCTGGGTGTTTGAAGTAGAAGACATAGTATATAGAGTAAGAGAGTTAGATGCGATATTGATGGTTAGTCCTGATATCGTCGCTGGCTTTTATAGAGGAAAGGGTAGCTTTCGATCTGCCTATATCGGCAAGCCTGAAACTGGGATCATTGAGGGCAATGATTTTTTTAGTTTGGGGGAGAGGGGTGTACAGTACTTCTCAGATCGAAAGAAAAACTCAGCAGAAAATTTTACGAGTTTCCAGAAGGAATTTGTAAAGCAAAAGCTGTTAAATTGATCAGAAAAAGTGTCAAAGTGACACGATATCGACAGTAGTATAGCGTTGAATCGAATATACGGAGACAAAACCAACGAGATCGAGTGCGATGTCAAGCACTTCCAAGTTTGGCAGGCAGGGGAACTGATGACTTAATAATTTCACAACCTCTTAGCCGTTGGTCTCAGCTTATTCACACGATATAGATGGCACATTGATATCAATTGGGGCCATAAGGGCCAACGGTATACTAAAAACAAATAGTACTACAAGGAGTACAACAACAGGATATTAAGGTATACATGGTTATATAGATGGTTCGTGAGATTACAGCAAGGAATACACAAGAACACGACTATTTTCCTGTTGAAAGTCGTCAGCAAGTTTTACAAAAACAAAGATAGAAAGAACGACTTACGATTCATACGAGAGGACCGTCGAGGCGTCTGAGTTGGACTATCCTTGGGCTTCGGAGTCTTCTTCTTGCTAGACGCAGGAGTCGACTTCTTGGACCCATCGCCACGAGACCTCTTAGCTGGAGGTTCAGGAGTGGGTCGTTCGTCGTCTTCTTCCTCCTCATCATCAACGTCATCTATTAAAGACAAGAAAAATGAGAAAGGGAACAAAGAAGAATAAAATAAGAAAGATAGACATACCTTGACCACCCGAAGTCGATGGACCAGCCTCTGGAGTTGCAGGTGTAGCCAAGGAATTGGCATACTTGGACCTAGCCCATGACTGGATCTCCGCGAGAACACGGTCTCGGTCAGAGTCCACCTCCACGAACTGGTACTCGCCGGTCTTCGGGTCAATAAAGAACTTCTGGCGGATAGAGTTCTTTAAGGTCGGCCACAAGAAGAAGGTAGCCAGAGCGTTAGCCTGATCTTCAGTAATCTTGTGTTCGGGGTCAGCATTGTTTAAATGGGCAAAGACAACGGTTGGATCGGGACAAGAGTTGCTAAAGGTGTCGATTTGCCGTTCCAAGTCGTCCTCGAGGTTTTCAATCGAGAGAGTGAGGAGACGACGCTGTTCAATCATATTGGCGTGCTGGGTAAGCCCCGACGCAATACGGAAAGCACGTTCTTGGAAGTCTACAACAAAAGAGTTAGAAAGGGAACCGTGATAAGGAAATAGAAAGAAAAGAGAACGCACTGATCTTGCTGTCGGACGAAAATGAAGTTAGCGAATCCTTAAGGGACAGCAAGCTGTCCAAACTGATGGAGTGCGAGCATACTTTAGACCCTGATCGGCAAGGTCCGCACTTGTTGTTCACGTAGTCGCCTTCGTTTTCAAGGGACTTGCCGTGGAACGTACCGCCGCACTTGCAATCCTTCATAGAAAGAGAGCAAGAGACGCAAGGGCGTCGAGTGAACTGCAAAAAGAAAGAGCGATTTAAAGTTAATAGAGACACGCAAGTCGATATCGGTACTTACGGGTTGAAGATGCTGGTTAGCACGCAGCAGAGTGTCGATATTGAGCTTAAAGGGAGCACCGAAATCGGTGCGAGGTACATAGAAGGGTGGTTCAACTGGCGATATTGACAGAAAGTTAGCGATATAGTCAGCCTCATAAGAAAGCAATAACTTACCCTCCTTCTGAAAAACGTAATATGGGGTGAGCTTGTCCTTACGAGCATCACCGTACTTCTATAATAAAAAGGGAAAAGTGGTTAGTAACGAAAGGATGAGAAAAAAAGAGAAAACACGCACCAAAGGTTCTCCGAAAGACGTTGGATCGACCTCATGGGGTGGTTTGACGTGTTCAAATACAGCGTCCAGAAGTTTGTGGAGATCGTCCTTCGTTGCCGTTTTGAGGATGTTGGACAGTTCGACTTTGGGAGGTATAGGGACCTCTGGAGCAGGTGATGGCAAAAAGAGAGGCTCAGTAGCCCGCCCTTTGCCCTTTTTGGTTGTCGAGGTTGCGATGTCGTCCTCGACTGCTGGGTCGTTCCGTTTCCGCTTCGATGAGGTCTGCGAAGAAGCAGAAGGCTTAGGAGGCGAGGAATGAAGAATGGACTTCGGCGCAGTCCGTTTCTGCGTTTGACGAAGTATTATTAGCAAATTAAATACCTAAAAAATGACGAACGAGTACTCACAGAGGTTGCAGGAGGGTCCACTTCCATACTATCCGCAGGTTGAGTACCAATATTGAAGGTAACAGTAGGCAGAGGAGCTGTTTGTTTTGGAGGCACGTTTGCCGGTTTTGCCGTCGATTGCTTCTTGGGTGAACTTGCCGAAGTTGAAGCCGGAGGTACAACACCTGCCGACAATAAAGAACCGGGTTGTCCAAATGGTGGAGGGCCGGGGCTAGCCTGAAAATTCGTTCGGCGCCGAAGGAACTATATTGATCAGTAACGAGATCGGTGCTAGAATGCAGGAAAGAGAGAACAACGTACGGAAGATGGAGTCTCATTGACATGAGCGGCCTCGAGTACAGATTTGTCAAGGTCGAAAGCCTACTCATAGAATCAGAACCAGAAAAGTTAACAAAGAAATGGAAGTAGAGGGTGCTCACCATGACCGAAGACATCTTCTTTCTGTCCTTTGGGGACAGGACCCAATTCATTGCCAAACTCTTCCGGAGACGGTCTTCATCCACGTATATCCACTCGACAAGCTCGGACAGAGAATAGAGAAAGCCAGAAAACCAGTCGGGGTACCGATTCGCATAGATCGGCAGAGACTGAGTCAAAACAGCCTATCGATATCGAATATATAAGTAATCAACTTAAAAAGAGAAATGAACAAAGCGATACTTACAAGTTGAGGCGCCCAAGAGTTTAGCTGCTTGGTCAGCTTCATGGAGAGAATGGGAGGAGTCCCGTCAGCCAAATAGGTGGGAACGTGCTCCAATAACGT
Organism: Dendrothele bispora CBS 962.96; assembly: GCA_004369135.1. Lineage (NCBI taxonomy): Eukaryota > Fungi > Basidiomycota > Agaricomycetes > Agaricales > Dendrothele > Dendrothele bispora. The sequence goes on along the minus strand of ML180370.1, from coordinate 4,005 downwards.
TGTCCGAATGCCCTCGAAGAAGTTAGCGACAGGGCGATCGTGGAAGTATTGGACGTTTTGTCGGTCGGAGTCCTTGATCCAAGCGACATCGATTTCGGGAGTAAATTCAGAGGGGAAGGACATGTTGAAAGCGCTGGTAGATACAGAGATGGTGAGGGAAAGGAAGAAAGAAAGTTGAAGTCCCTACGACTTCACAGAAATCTTTATAAGGCCGTGAAATGGAGAGATTCAACAGAGATTCAACATCACGTGTTGAATTCAACTTGGAAAAGGGCTTGAAATTTCGTTGAAGTTGCACATATGTCGTAACTTTCGGATCTTGTGTGAAGTGAATAAGGTTTCGGTGAACTCACGCTTTGCGATATCGGAGCAATTCGGACGATTTCGGGATCCTATTGACATAGAGTTGCGATAGAGCCAAAGCAGTGGTTCTGGGTCATGTACAAGGGCGTTGATGGTGCCAAATAAGGAAAAACTTACTATATTGAGCCCAAAAGGCGATTCCCGTTGTTTTTGAAGTGTTGTGGGTGTTATACCTTGCTGAGAGTTGACCGGGGACGGTCAAGATCTTTAGTTTGGGGGAGATAATACGCCGTGCGAAAATTCTCGCATTTTAAGTGTCAATATTGCGACTACGAGTGCCGATATTGTATCTTTTAAGGGGAATATAAGGACTGTAGTGAGCCCTGAGCTGTCAGTCAAAGTGCGATATAGCTACTAAAGCTAGATATGGTGAAATGACTTCGGATTATTATTGATTCAATGTTATTATGGCCTATGCTAGTCTCGAGATTGTAAAAACCTTCGATAATGACTTGGGACTGATGTTGGTAACTACCGATATCGGGAGGAACAGCATATCGGACGCTCGACTTGTATATATTGTCACGATCCTAAGGGAAGGGGAAATGTTATGAACGGGAATCGAACCTTCGGCTTGATGCCGAGTTGCCACAAAGTGCGCCACATAGCGAGCTACTTACTGATCACAGACTACGTCTGGGCTAGGAGTAACCATGCAAATAGTGATCGATGGAAATCTAGAAGGACCGATCGTGGAGGTGTATAATAACCGCCTACCCATGTAAAACATCCACTAGATTGGCAATGATTGACGACATAAAGGGTACAACGGAGTTGCCACCTTGATCGAGGGGTAAAAGCTGTAAATATTGGAGTCTAGAATGGATCGACGTCTTACTGATACACTGCGGGGATCGAGAATATCATATCTCGGACGCAAAGCTGTAGAACGGGCGACCGCAAGTTCCGATATCGTGACCCAAAGAATCAAATGTGAAGAACGGTTGAACGGTTGCGATCGAGTAAGATCGACTACAACGTAGAAAGCGAATATTCTGAAACAATGTAGTATTATACACGGACCGAGTACTATATCGAGTAGGACTATACCCAGTTTTGGTACTAGCGCACGGACAAGGACATTTAAATAGTTTCTTTTATTATATTTTGTCGGACTCTCAAGTTTAATAGTTTCTTATTTACAGTAGTATAAATAGGGTTCAGGATTGGCGTAGAAAAGGCAGATTAGTACTGTGGACAACGCGGCTGTGATATAGGTCTCTCTACGGATATAAAGGATCCGGCTTGACCATACCAGTTGTAGTTCCAAGAACGTCTAAACCTTAAAATCGCATTCAAAGTCTGTTACCTTCGGGTTCAGCACCCTATATTGATTGGACATATTGTGTTATTTGACCTTTGATTGACTTGTTTGTTATTTGAACTTTGCCATTGTGATCTTGTTATTTGACCATTTGTTTGATCCATATTGTTGCCATTGAACTTGAACCATTGACCCATTTGACTGCCTATATCTGAACCCACATCCACACACTCGAACTTTGAACTTACACACTACCAATATCGCTACAAAGACCTTGAAGGGTTCTGTCCTTTCAACTCGCATACAAAAACTTGCTAGATCGTATACCTATACAGACTCACTTTTTGTGGTGTTTGTTTTGGTGTTGTCTAGTCCCACACAGCAGATTACCGATTTGTTACGCCACTAATATCTGTCAAAGTGATCATGCTCGTCCTGATGTTGTACTGTTGGCTTTGGTCGGCATGTTTTTATATTTCCGTAACCTCCCTGCTTCACGTTCACAGCTTTCCCGAGAGATGCAAAAGCGCCTTGAGCGTCAATGGAAAGGCTTTGATCAGCGCTTGATGATTGCTGCCCTATTCTTAATCCATATGAGTTCATCTCTCGGTTTGGTCCAAAAGCAGAACTGGATGTTATCCAAGTCCATCTTTTGATTATCAAGGAATGAATTATCCTTTAAGTTGATTGGTACTACTGTACCATTTCGTTCAATTTGTCACGCACGTGACTTTTTTATTTTTCCGACAAATCCCCAAAAACCGGAAAAATCGAGAAAAAATTATTGCCGATGTTTGCGAAAATCGAGCGTGACGTGTGATCGACAAATTGAACAAAATGATACAGTATGCATTTACTTCTATATCAGCTGTTTGACAAATGGATCAATCGTCCTTTGGTTGACAAGGATGATGATGAGCAAGAAATAATTCTTGAAGACTGGCGATGTCAGTGTAAAAACTTGTCTACTGCTTTTATTCACTACTTCACACACAGCGGCCCCTTCAAGAATTGGGATGACCTGAAAGCACAGTTTGAGGAAATCCACGTTTGTCACTTTTGATTTACTATCTCATTTATTCACGCATTCAAATACATCATGCAGGATGGTGATCCGATCCTCTTCTGGGAGTGTATGAAAACCAATGCTTTGGTTTCGGAGCTTGCGGAGTTTGCCATTGTAATTCTTTCAATTGTGATAAACACCGCTGGGAATGAGCATCAATTTTCTGGTGTCAAAGTTACGAAGGACCGTTTAAGGAACTGCCTTAGGCTCCAGAAGGTGAAAAAAACTAAAAGTAAGTTTTCAGTTCATTCTCTCAAAAATTAAACATCTAAATATAACTACAGCTGAAGTCCAATCTCCGAGAGCAGCAATATGCAGACGGACTTCATGATGTTCAAGGATCTAGGAAAAATCATTCAGAGGAGCATATTCAGACTCTTCTGGAAGTCCCTTGGTATGAAAGCCTTCTTGCCGCACCTCAAGACAGTCATGATTTCATTGATACTCAATCCGGTTGGTCTCGTCGTGGCTTGCTTGTCAACACTCAGAAAAAGTGGAGAGTTGGGCTAAAAAAATGGATGGATGAGGCCAAGAAATTTGATGATGATTCTGATGATAATTTGGTACCCCCTCCACTTCCAGAAAGCTCTTCGAGACGGTGTAAGTGGCTTCCCCGGAGCTTAGAGTTGCTTTTTTGATCTCCTCGCAATGAGGATCAATCAACAGAAGCTGTAGAGCAACAGAGGCGGACCCGAAGAAGAGATTTCACAGAGGAATCATTGCTAATGGAGTTATTACAGCAAGAAGCTGAAGATGAGATACCAGATGATGGAGAATTGGAGGGCTCGGGGGATGAGTATGAGGCATAGGACTTTTTTTTGAATCACCCTTAAAATAATCTTAAATTGACCTTAAATAAAAACCCTTAATAACTATTTAAGACTTAAGGTGCTTAGGTGGCCTTAATTAAGGCCTCAAGGCCAACACTGGCACTGATAGCCTATTTATGACCTCTGTGTTCCTTTTGAATCACCCTGAACTCTCAAGTTCAGGTCATTCCAATGGCAGATCCATTACTTTTTATTTCCTGCAGTTACTTGTTCTCTTTCTATCACAACTCAATACTCACCTGCTTCTGTTGCAAGAGTTGGGGGAAAAAGTCAAGAGCTGAGTGTAAGTACAAGTTGAGTGAGAAAGCACACTATGATTGTTCTTGAGTCTGAGTCTTAAGGGCTCAGACTCTCTACCTTATATACATGTGTAAACTAAGACCCCAGATACCATTAAGACCTATGATACCTTGCTTACTGATACACATTCCCATGCTGACTCATATGTATTCCCATGCTGACTCATGTGTATTCCCATACTG
>ML180369.1:0-17243 GCA_004369135.1 Dendrothele bispora CBS 962.96 | reverse complement strand
GCGCAGAGTGCGTGCAGAGTGGGCGCAGAGTGCGTGCAGAGTGGGCGCAGTGGGCACAGAGTGCGTGCAGAGTGCGTGCAGAGTGGGCGCAGTGGGCACAGAGTGCGTGCAGAGTGCACGCAGAGTGCGCGCAGGGTGGGCACAGAGTGCGCGCAGAGTCATGCAGAGTGCGTGCAGAGTGCGTGCAGGGTGGGCACAGAGTGCGTGCAGAGTGCATGCAGAGTGCGCGCGCAGAATGCATGCAGAGTGTGCGCGCAGAGTGCATGCAGAGTGCGCGCAGAGTGCACGCAGAGTGCGCGCAGGGTGGGCACAGAGTGCATGCAGAGTGTGCGCAGAGTCATGCAGAGTGCGTGCAGAGTCATGACGCAGAGTGCACGCAGAGTGCGCGCAGTGGGCACGCAGAGTGCACGCAGTGGGCACGCAGAGTGCACGCAGAGTGGGCACAGAGTGGGCACAGAGTGGGCGCAGAGTGTGTGCAGAGTGCGCACCTGAGAACTCTGCATGCAGAGTGCGTGCAGGGTGCACGCAGAGTGCATGCAGAGTGCATGCAGAGTGCGTGCAGGGTGCGCGCAGAGTGCATGCAGAGTGAGTGCAGAGTATGTGCAGAGTGCATCCAAGGTGTGTGCACAGTGTGTGCAGGATGTGTGCAGGATGTGTGCAGAGTGTGTGTAGAGTGTGTGGATGCATACTATCCTCAAGTTGAGATCCAATCTCATTTCAACCTTATGACCTGGCTGAAGAAAGAAAAATACCCATTTCTCAATCAAACAATCACACTCAAAGACCATCAATATCTGGGAGTACAATGGATGGAAAAACAAGAGAAGAATGGGAATTGTGGTGTAATTTTATCTGATGGCATGGCGTATGTTTGATTGATTTTCTAATTTTGATATCTATTAGCCTTGGAAAGACAATCCAGATATACTTTTGGATTGTTCAGCATGCATGAAACCTGAAGAACAAATGATGCCTACATTGTACATGACTTGTCTATGTCTATGTAGGACTTATTTCATCTCAATGATGTTTTGTTTTCAGAATTATCACTCCTCTCTTCATCAGCATTCAATGGAAAGCCAAAATTGAAAAATACAAGTGTGCCACAAGCAGAGAGTGTGTGCAGAGTGCATTAATGTGCTGCAAGATGAAAAGTCCAAGCTAGCCCTACATTTTTCAATACAGGGATATGTTTATTTTGATTCAATAAGCCTCAAAGGTTAACAGAGGACTGTTGGAACCCAATAGGGAACCTGTCATGTCCTGTCCATTTTAATTATTACTTGTATAGAATTACTGTATATCCTTATAAATAGATGGGCTGATCTGGGACCTTTCCCTGGTTCACATGCAAGATGAATTACTAAGCAACTCTTCAAGATTCTTTGACCACCAACATTCTTCTGCTTGTGTGGACTCAGGATGTGTATTTTTTTTTTTGGGAAACAATTCTGCCATGTATCTGGTTTGCAATAAGAGAGAATTACATTGATCTTACCATCTATGATATCTATAATGTACTATACAAGAGAATTGTCACAATACAAGAACAGAACAGCTATTACCATCAACATGAGGCAAGAACACGTGATGGACTTTTTAGGTCCATGTCAGGTTCCCTACAGGTTCCATTGCAACTTCCACAGTGATTCCATCCGGTGTGCTTGCCTTGGCCAGTCACTAGTGTTGAAGGGAACCTAGAAATGAAGTCCTATAAAGAAAGATTTGTTTAAAAATTTAAAGAACAAAGTTTAGCAGTGTCTCAGAACTGTCCAGAAAAGTTTAGCAGTATCTAAGAACTGTCCTACAATTGTTATTGGCAGAGTTGAGCAGTATCTCAGAACTGTAACCCCTGTATTGCAAAGATTTTGGACATCTATTGGTCAACTGCAACTTTGACTCTTTGAACCCTTCTTGTCTGGTGAGACTATAACCACACTTTTTGGTTCTATAACATCCTACACAAACCTAGTTCCCCACTAGTACTACGGATACCAAAGACCTTTTCTAAAGAAGTGTTCTGACACTCAAAAGCACTTGCAGACTTACATTTTGTGTTTGGTCTGTTGTGTTTTAAACACCTTTTGTTGTATAGATGTTGATTCACATACTAGCACATTAGTGTGCAAAGTGTGTGTGCAGAGTGCATGCAAAAGACATACATAGTGCTCGCAAAGTGCATGCAGAGTGTGTGTGCAGAGTGTGTGCAAAATGTCAAAGGAAATACACAGTGCATGCAGAGTCACAAGTTTGTGTGCATACACAATGCATATTTTGCGAGCAGAGTGTGTGAAAGTGCAAGCACCTGCAAATTGCGTGCAGAGTGTGTGCAAAAGGCATACACAATGCATGGAAAGTGTATGAACAGTGTCAAGACCTAGATTCCACAACACAAGTCATGAGTAGGTTGTTAATGAGAAAGGTTTTGAGAATCACGAGAGTAAGTCTCTGGGTTATTAACCAGACTAGAGTAAAGATTCTACAGGATATACTACAGCTTACATACCTAAAAGTAAGGAGTAAAATTGATCCAACTGTCAATGAGATTCTTTAGCTATTGGCCAGCACAGTAGACCTGTCATGATCACAGTAAAACCATAGAAGTAAGAAAGAACAATCAGTGGTCTGTGAATAGTCATGAATAGGAGTTAGAGCAACTATTCACAATAGAAAATGGTTATAACTATATGTTGTGAATAAAGAAAAGAAGTAACAGTAGTTGTGATTAGAGAGAGTTAACAGTTCTTGATTGGAACCATCAAAGCTGTAGGTTTTCTTATCTCCAATTTAGATTCACATGCAATTGCATCCCTGATGTTCTTGTCTTCTTCACCAGCCCTCCACTTTACTCTCACTGAATTGTCTAATATCTGTACTGGCACCATGGGAGGTCCCCTTTCATCTGGGTTCTGTTCATCAGGTGGAGGTGAAGGGGTTCAAGCTGGTGCATGCACTCTGCGCGCACTCTGCACGCACACTCTGCATGCACTCTGCGCGCTGCGCACACACTCTGCATGCACTCTGCACGCACACTCTGCATGCACACACTCTGCGCGCACACACTCTGCATGCACTCTGCGCGCACACACTCTGCACGCACTCTGCATGCACTCTGCATGCACTCTGCGCGCACACGCACTCTGCACTCTGCACGCACCCACTCTGCATGCACTCTGCACCCCGCACTCTGTGCCCACCCTGCGCGCACTCCCTGCGTGCACTCTGCTCATGCACTCTGCACACACTCTGCCGCACTGAGTCTGCACGCACTCTGCATGCACTCTGTGCCCACCCTGCACGCACTCTGCATGCACCCTGCATGCACTCTGTGCCCACCCTGACGCACGCACTCTGCACGCACTCTGCATGCACTCTGCGCGCACTCTGCATGCACCACCCTGCGCGCACTCTGCATGCACGCACTCTGCACGTCTCACTCTGCATGCACTCTGCACCCACTCTGCATGCACTCTGCGCGCACTCTGCACTCTGCATGCACTCTGCATGCACTCTGCACGCACTCTGCACACACTCTATGCCCCTGTGTGCACTCTGCACACATTATGCTGTGCGCACTCTGCACGCACTCACGCACTCTGCACGCACCCTGCGTGCACTTTGCATGCATTCTGCACGCACTCTGCACGCACCCTGCGCGCACTCTGCATGCACTCTGCACGCACTCTGTGTGCACTCTGCATGCACTCTGCACACACTCTCAGGCGCACTATGCATGCACTCTGCACACACTCTGCATGCACTTTGCACTCTGCACGCACTCTGCACGCACTCTGCACACATTATCTGTGCACACTCTGCACGCACTCTGCACACATTACTCAGTATTTCCTACTAAAAATGTTCAAGCCATTACATAAAGGTTTTACTGTGACATTTTATCACACTGTAATGCAAAGAAAATTTCTGTGACTGCTGGTCACACTGTATTGTCCACTGTATCTCCTCAAAATATACAGAGGTGTTACAAGATGCCAAAGCAACAATGGGTATTTCGTAATTCTTTCTGTAATGATTGTAGAATTACATGATGAAATGTTCAGAGTAATTCTTATGTTATTCCTCTGTTTTGCAGTTGGTTTACTGTGATGTCACTCAGTACTTCCCAATCATTACAAAGACAAAACTGTGACATTTTTGTCACAGAAAAGAGTTCAGCAATACCAAGTACAATACAGGTTATCTATACACTGATAACTGACTTCTGTAATTCCTCAAGCAAAACTGGAACATTACATAGATATTACAACATTATGTATCTCACTGAAATGTATCTGAATTACAGTAATGCTTCATTGTATTTCCATTGTATATCAGCTTGTTTTACAGAAACATTACAGAGATGCTTTTTGGATATTTGTTCAGTATTTCCTACTGAAAATGTTCAAGCCATTACAGCAAGATTTTACTGTGACATTTTGTCACAATGTATTTCTCAAAAATTACAGTGACATCTGTCACATATTCATTATGTATTTCCCTGTGAGATACAAAGGAATTACAGGATTCTTTTTTCTTCTGTATTTCCTTTTGGAATGCAAATGTATTACAGAGATTATTACTGTGACTGATTGTCACCCTGTATTTCCTTTGTATATCTTGAAGAATTACAGTGGTTATACAGGATGTCAAAACAAAATTGGGTGTCCTGTATTTCATTCTGTAATGAAAGTAGAAATACATACTGAAATGTTTAAGATATTTCTCATGTATTTCCACTGTATTGTGGATGATTTACAATGATTTGCACCCAGTGTCGGGAGAATTCTTATTTCAACAGAGTCCTCATTTCATTCGGCCTCGTAATGTCGACAAGTCGTTCGTATCAAAGTTCCATCCTTGAGAAGGGGGGAAGTTGAGCATGCTGTAGTCTGTCACATTGCTCACCACCTCTGGTTTCCCTGCTTGCAGCACTTGTCCCTCGGTCGGTAAAAAACCAGGCATACCCTCAAACGTTGATATAGTCAAAGAACCATCCCATGGTTCCGTTCGGGTTTGTAACGTTAATCTGCAGCTCATGTTCACCGGGCTGAAATTTGCTGTCTTTGCCGTTGATTGTTGAACTTCCCTGAATCACGCAGAAAAGCACGTTGTTCACTGGGCCTTGACCTACGGTAGGGAAGTTCAAAAAATTGGCTACTTCATCCGATCCAACCATCGAGTGAGCAGTCGACCTGTGGGTCTCCGTCTTCTGTATCCGCCTGATTCAATGTCGCGCTTGCATCAAGTGTCCCGTACACTCCGAGAAAACCAGAACCTTGAGCACGGATGAAATGATTGTACGAGTAATTAGAAAGGAAGAACCAACTTCGAACTCGGAAAAGGAGAGGGACGCAATATGAAGAAACTTGCCATTGAAACTAAAGCTGACGCTAACGTTACTCCTAGTCTCATGTAAAGTATTGTCGAAGACAGGACCGTTGGGTAATAATCCATTAGAAAGCTGTTGGTATTTCTCGGCTTGTGTTGTGTTAAGTGTCATAGGCGTCCAAGCACCCTGATAGCTCAGCCGTGAATCTGTATCGTCGACCATAAGCCATACTGTCGACATCTAAGTGGGAGAGAGAAGGAGAAAGCCAAAGAAAACACATGTGCCGTATACAAGAACAAGCAAGTATATAAATTTTCCCAGAACTTGTCAACGTAGTGTTCACAAGGTGAGATTATTGCGACCGCCGGCAATGAATTAAATTGGAGAGCATTCCTGAGTATTCTAACGTAGCTAAGGACCACTACAACCACTCCTTCCGCATTTTTCGATATCACCATTTGATTCCATCTGTTCGCTTTGAATACTTTCTGCAAAACGGCTGAAAGCATCTGCTGATCCTTCGTCATGATATTCCTGCTTGACTCGGGCATACTATTCTAGCCATTCACAAAGTAATTTCATCTCTCCCATTCCATAGACTGAATCGATCGAGTCCTCCTCTTCTCTTTCCTTCTTCTCACTGAACAGAATGATTAATCGACGTTCAAGTTTGGACAGACACCGTGACCAGAAAGCCCAATGCCGCGACCCGATGTCTCTGGATACTGCGAGACAAGAGAATGGGAAGGAAGGCCGAATACGAACAAGTTGATTTGACCTAAACGATGATGGACGCAGCCTGCATATAGAACATTATGCGATGCATAAAACAAACAACTGAGTATTACTATGCAGCCTGAGAGCTTGAAGCCGAAAATTTTCAATGACCCACCTGCGAGGTCCTGTTAGGGATGGTAGTAGAGAGGTGTGGAGGAAGAAGGTGAGGCATGCTTGTAAATAATCGAAATAATGTCCGCAGCGTCTTTGGCAGATACGAGGCAGTATACTAGCATTGCCGACTTTGCTTCCATGGGTTACTTCATAAGATGAGATTTGAGAGACTCAATGAGAATTATGTAGCCTGGAATATTAATTAATGCTTAATGGCGGGGTTGATTTGCAAGCAAGAGTTCCCATTACGCTGACAGTGGGCTTCTTGGTGACCTTTGGTGGGGTTATGGTACCGTTGTGTCCGGGAGAATGTAGAAATGATAGTTGGTAGGTTGGCTCAGTACGTACAGAATGTGGACTTAAAATAAAAATCTAGGAATGTATAGTTAGCAGGTCGACTCAGGATGTAAAGAACATTAACTTGAAATGAGAAACTTGTTGAATAATATCTTGCAAAGGGGTTACCGAGTTTTTGGTGAAAATGGTTGGATCAAAGTGACATCAGAGTGACAGGTTGATGATAAAAAAATATGCAAGATGTGTTTTTGCCCCAGTTTAGGTCCGAAATAGCCTACTCAGTTTAGCACACAAAAAATCTGCAGATATAGCAAACATTTCATGAATTCTAATTCAACGCCTTGTATCCTCACACCAGCATTTGATATAGTCACATTTGAATATAGCTCAAAGCCAAGATGAAATTTAGACGTTGAAATTAGCCCCAAAGAAGTACCTTGTTAACTCAATGCAAGACATGAGCTTAGCTCCACCGAAACATGTAGAATCAGCACAATGAAAAGGTATAAAATTAACTCAATAAAAGTATGCAGTTCATCCTGATAAAAAGATGAAGTAGGACTTACTGAAAAGCATGGAGTTAGCCCAACGACAAAGTATGAAAATAACCCAGTGAAAGGGTATGAATCTAGCCCAATGAAAATCTAAAAAGTGTGAAGTTGATCAATGAAAAAGGATGAAGCCAACCCAGTGAAAGGTAGCATGAATCCACTCCAATTTGAGTTTGAAAAACTCTGAAGTTGATCTAACTGAAAAGCACAAAGTTAGCATTCAACAAAAAAGTATGAAGGTAACCCATTGACAAGGTAAGAAGCTAGACTAGCCAAGCTCAGCTCAACTCAAAAGTGACTTGAAACATAATAACAACTCTGTAACTTGCATCAGTTTGGAAAGCTCAAAAGAGATGTAAATTTTCATACACCGTGACAAACAGCCGAAGACAGAATTGTTTAATCTAAAAATGAGTTTGAAAGATAGTTTAGAATTGACAAATAATTTGCAATGTCATAACCTATCAAAGAAGTAAATGTTAACATATGAAATGGACTTTGTCCAAGAATAGCATCAAGTTTATACTCATCACTAAATAGCAACTCACAAACGAAAAGGCTCTGGATGCTCAGTAGATCATGAAAGTGCAAGATAGGTAAAAGTTGGTTCTGCCGTGTTTATACAAAAAATGAGACAAGAAGTACCAATTTTCTATTTTTGGTCTATATCCGATTGCCCCATCGATCCGTCTGTACTTACCTCGTGATTGGTTCTACACAGTATTTAAGTCAACTGACAGCCAATACACGTGTAGATCGCACCAATACCTCGTGTTCGTATCATCAGGTATATAGCTCGTCTCTTCCCCTCCTCTTCCCTTCCCCTCCTCTTCCCTTCCCATCATCTACAACTGTAAAAAATCGCTTTTCTTCTGTCTAGTCTTCGAGTCAACATCCTAGCCCGCATCTACAGCTTGTACTCTCACTTTTAGGTATGTAGCTCGCCCTTTGGCCCTTCCCCTCCTCCCCTCTCCTACGGCTGTGAAAATAACCAATTAATTTCAATTTTTTCTTGTCTAGTGTTCAAGTAAACATCCTTCAGTCTACACTTACAGCTTGTGTTTCCGTCACGAGGTACGTACCTTGGGGAGTCCCTCCTCTGAGTGCTAAATAATTGATCAACGTTTTTTTCCAGCTTTTGAGTGAACATCGAACTATAAGTCCACATCCCCTACAAATTACACTCCTACCATCAGGTAAGTACCTTGTTCCTTTGCCTATCCCTTTCCCGAAAATTGTGAAACAATTGATTTTCTTCTGTCTAGCCTTCAAGATCGAGTAGCCCACACCTACTGCTTGCGTCCTTACTATTCGGTATGTAGCCTGTCCTACGGCTATGAGAACAATCAAGTAATTTCGATTTTCTCTCGTCTAGTGTTCTCTTCTTCAAGAAAAGATCTTTCAGTCTACACTTACAGCTTGTGTTCCCAGTACCAGGTAAATATCCTGGCAGTCCCTCCGCTCTCTTACCACCAACCAATTGTTCAACATTTTTGGTCCAGCTTTCAACTCATAAACACCAGACTACATATAAGCCTAAAACTTACATCCCTACCGTCAGGTAAGTACCTGGTCTCTTTGCCTTACCCCATTCCTTTCCGTACATGAAATTAAGTGATAAACTTTAACCGGTTCTTACAGGCTTTCGAGTAAAAAGTCTATTCCTACCGCCTTCCACTACAGCTTGTGTTCTTATTATCAGGTGTGTGGGGCATCCTTCCCTCCTAACGCCCAATCCTGCGACAGTGAAATATTTTGATTAATTTTTTTTTTCCTCTTCAGCTTTCAATTAAATATTCAAGAGCTCACATTTACAGCTTTCGTTAGTACTATTGGGTACGTAACTCGACCTTTCACCCTCTCTTCCCTGTACAACCACGATTAATTTTGATCTCTTTTGACAGGCTTTCAAATAACGTCAGACTCAAAGTCCACGCCTATAGCCCACATTCCTACCGTCATGTACGTATCTCCTTCCACTTCAACCTCGAGATTAATTGATTAATGTTAATCTGCTTCAGCTTTGAAATACACATTCTATTCACATAATATGCGTCTTCTTAACACCAGGACCCTCGAGGTCAAGGAATTCCTCAAAGATATCCCCATCTATGCTATACTTTCACATACCTGGGAAGAGGAGGAGGTCGAGTTGAAAGATATCCAGGATTACCAGAGACTCCGGATAATCCAGGGTGGTCAGACTTTTGAAGAGGCTAAAGACAGAGCAGGCTGGAAAAAGGCAGGCTGGAGCAAGATATAGAACGCTTGCAAGTATGTTCAGCGATACAAATTCGAGTGGATTTGGATCGATACTTGCTGCATCGACAAGTCTAGTAGCGCTGAGCTATCCGAAGCACTCAACTCGATGTATAGATATTACGGAGAGGGACGTGTATGCATCGCATACTTGAGCGATGTTTTGGATGGGAGGAGTATGACAGGCTTGGAGCAATTCAAGAAGAGTCGATGGTTTGAACGGGGATGGACCCTTCAGGAGCTGATTGCTCCCCGTCACATGGTCTTTTTGGATCAGGAATGGAATTCCATTGGAACTCGATATAGCATGCGGCATTTTGTGTCTGAAGTGACTTCTATTCCAGTTAGGCTTTTTGAGGGGCACGCGACATCGGAGCACGGGGGAGTGTCATTACGATTCCTCTTTAGGGAATCGTTTTTTTGCACCACATTTCACCCGCTCGCATACTAACGCGCATCTTGGAGCCGTGGGAATTTAGTAAATCTATTCATATTGGGTATCCGCAGCTGACCGGCATCCGGTCCGGCCAGATTTCCCGGTGATACCTAATTGGAAATTAGGTATCAGGGAGAGTCGGGAACCATGTGATTTGTAGAAAAAGCATTTCGAACAAGCTGCAAACACTGTCAGCCGTGAGAACTATGATGCACATCATGTAGACAAGGACTTGCTTGTCTACATGATGTGCATCATAGTTCTCACAGTCGACAGGACTTGTACTATAGATAATCCCACAATGTAAAAAATTATAAAATACGTACTGAAATGCTCAACAGACTTTGCTTTCCTCTAGGAACACAGAAAACAAGTGTTTCATGCTGTACAAAATTTCAGCTTATGTGGCCATACCGTTGAAGAGAATGAGTACATATGGTAAAAACATCTTTTTGGGTGTAAATACCATTCAAACTTCGTAATTATAAAAATAATTACATGTACATACTCTATATCATGTAATTGTCCTTTGTACCAAATTTCAGATTTTTTGACCGTGCCATAGAGTGGAACGAATGAAGGCAACTAGTCGTGAGTCCACAGAATTAGTCACGTGATCGATCCAAGCTGCTACTTGTCTCCGTCCGTTCTTTTCAACGGCACGGTCAAAAAATCTGAAAATCAGTACAGATGATAATCACATGACATACATTGTGTAATTGTAATTATTTTTACATTTACAAAGCATTTACGTGGTATTTAGAAATAAAAAGATGATTTTGACATGTTAAAATTTTAATATACATATTCCTTTCCCATTTCAGATTTAAAAAATCATGGGTGTCCAGACTCTGAAGCCATAAACTGACATTTTGTACATACAGCACAGGACACTTGTTCTTCTGATTTCTTATAGGAAAGTAAGTTCTGTTGAGTATTGATTCCAGTATGTATTTTAAGATTTTATACATTGTGGTGTTGTTTATGATACAAGTGCCATTGACTGTGAAAACTATGATGTGCCCATAGTTCTCACAGTGATGATGTTTGCAGCTTTTTCGGGAAGTGCTTCTTTATACATCAAATGTGCATGGCAAGTATGAGGCCATAGGATTTGTGAGCAATTATGAGGTAACAATAAGGTAAGATTTTCCAAGTGGAGAATACATATGGGAACCAGCCAGCCCAAGCTTGTCAAGTACAAGACATCTGTAAGCTCTGGCCTCATAATAAACATAAGACAGGCATGAAGTTTGATCCATGCGGCTATATAGATCAGATCCATGCCTCCTGGAACAACTGAGGTGCTGTATGGGATAAAGTGTTCCATGTACTTAAAAGTAGATCTGATGAAATACTTGCAAGTATTTTATTCACAGGTGCATGGAGCACAAATCCACAAATTGGATAATAAACATGATAATGATATAAGACATATTAAACACATTAATTAGTTTGACACAACAGACAGGATGGGATGACAAAACCAGGATTGTGCTTATGATTCTTTGACTTATATTTTGGGAGATATATGGAATTATAACTCCATGTTTTGGACAGATGTGTGGCATAACCAAAATCAGTACTTGAATACTTTTGTTGTGGGGTTATCAAAACTGTCTCAAGGAAATGGGTCATTAGATCACATCTGCTGTCATATATATTGGGACTCCACAATGAATAGTGGAAATGAGGTTAGACAAAATTTGAGTGAAGGCTAATAAAAATTGAAATTAGTGATAGCGTGTGTAAGCAATGAGCCAAGGGTGTTTGCAGACACCCCACTTGAAAGATTTTCAGAGCCACAGCTAAATATATATGATTTGTTTCTCATTACATAAAAATTCACTGTATATGTGGTGTATTGGGAGTTGAGAAATGAAATCAGGCAGAAACTGCATAAAAGAAGCAAAACAGATCCTTCAGGTCAGTCAAATGTTGCTGTTGAATCTTGATAAATTAGCCAATACTTTATTAGAATGCAATAATCTAATATAAGTATGTACCCCGTGTGTAGGGACAACACAAAAGATGAAACTGTATTTATGGTCTTAAATACTGGACATATGAAGAGTACTGTAAATTCAATCATTGAAAAAATGCAGACAAATAGTGGTAGTAGTCCTCCACACAAAAAAATCTGTTAGAGTAATGTGCACTGGTCAAGAACAAATCTGCACTTGAGAGGTATTATATACTGGATCAATGGAAATCATTTTATTGCTTACATTGTTACACCTGATTAGCATGTATGGCTAAATGATGGAATTGCTCATGGAAGATCTTAGATAGTCACAGAATTCAAGGAGACCTTATGACTTACAATAATCAACCAGCTTGTACTTATGCAAAGTGATTCATGGAATTAGTAAACTTGAGATAGCTCCTATATAGCCTAGGAATCGTTCCTGCCAGCTTGCATGGCCATTCCCCTCAAGTCAGAGCATGGGGGAGTGTCAGAGCGTGAGGGAGTGACATCGGAGCGTGGGGGAGAGCTAGAAGACTACAGCATTGCTCAGAGAATGTCATGGGCTGCATCCAGGAGAACAACACGAGAAGAAGACATGGCATATTGTCTTATGGGGCTTTTTGGTGTGAACATGCCACCAATCTATGGGGAGGGATTAGCAAAGGCCTTTATGCGATTGCAACTGGAGATTATCAAGTTCTCGGATGATCAAAGTATCTTTGCCTGGGTCGCATTGGAGGACTATGATCGGGACCGAGGATTGCTTGCTAGCTCCCCCTCGGAGTTTTTATTCTCTGGTACAATCAAAAGGTCTGACTCGAAAGGTCTTGGTGAGAAATCATCATTTTCGTTCGGCAACAATGGGCTCCGTATCCATCTTCACTTATCTGATAAGGAAAATGACGTATTTTCCGCATCGCTACATTGCCGAGACGCTGATGGTGTGGTAGGAATAGACCTTCGAAAAGACGGACATCGCTATGTTCGTTGGTGTCCATATTTATCACTACAGCGCACAAGCAAACCCGTGGGAACTTTACGGGAAGTCGTGGTGAAGGAGAGCGCAATCCCTCGACAAGCCAAATTTAAACACGACAATAACGATATCCCGATTGAATTCGAATTTGATTCCGAGCTCACCCTTCTCGGCGAGATTTACTGGGGCAGAGTGAATGTATGGCCGTTCTCATTGGATCGTCGGAAATTTCACACGTTCAGATTCCAGACCAAAAACGGAAACGAATTTGACGTCAAGCTGGGCCGGAATGCCTCTGGTGACGTCATTCCTCTCGCAACCATTGATCATGATCCCCCTCCTCCTCTTCGAGACAGTTACTTATTGCCTATCGACAACGGAAATGATCTAGTTTCTTTTTTCATACCTAAAACGCCATACTTCTCAAACCGAAGCAACATCGAAATCGATTACATCCCCAATTCCGAGTATTACCATCACATAAATGAATTCCGATACACGTCACCAAGCTCAGCTGGTCTCAGTTTCACCCTTGACACTGGTCCCTTCCGCTACTTACCCGAAAAAACAAATGCTGCTTTTTTCGAATATTTTAAACCAGCACTCGTCGAGTCCGCGGGCTGTAGCACAGCTTGGAATGATCCTGACCCAAAAGAGTTGCAGGAACTGTGGATCAAAGTTATGCCAAAGGAGATAAAAGGCCAGTGTTCGCAATTTGGTACAGATATCAGAAAATTGGTACGTCGAATGTTTCTGTTGAGTGGATGATCATAACACGTAAGCTCTCACAGGCTACCGAAAGCCTTAAAGACTGGCGTAACTCTATCGGCCAAGCAGCTATCACCATAGTCGACAAGTTTTTGGATGGCAAGAATGAACAAGAACGAAAAGATTTCATTGAAGGGCAGATCAAGAGTAAAGATGGGATGCGTTCATATTATTATCCGGAGGATGATGTGGAATGCCCTGAGGTGTGGTCACTTCTTTCTTTGTAACCTATGTTCGCTCATTATTTCTGTTGTTCTCCTTCAACCGAATGTAATTTGCAGACAGCTTTCCAGTCCCATATCTTTTCCAAGACTTTTTCTACACACTTCGAAGCCATTAAAAATATTCCTGACGATCGCCGTTCAGAGGCCTTACCAAAAGTGGCCCTGGTTCTATCTATTTTGGCTGTAAGTCAAAGCGTTTTATGTCAAGCGTTCTTATCATCATGGCTGAATTACAGATCGATCGAGCATTTGTGCTTTCTTCCGCCGAGTCTCAGAACGGCATACCTTCGGGTGATTTCTCTTCGTACCAGCAAGCCAAAGATTTTGCTCCAGAAATACATCAATTGTTCGCGGAGGGCAGAAGTGGACAGGACCGTATCACCGACCAGATGTGGTCTCGGATTATACCAGCTGCGAAATCGCATGTTGAACTTCCGACCATTTATTGGCCGGAAGACGAGGAAGAGATATTCAGTTAGTAAAACCACGAAATCAAAATTGGGCATTATGATGGTTATTATACGACTCGAATTTTATGTCTCTGTCTGTGTCTGTATAAATGTTCCTTGTTTGATATCCTTAACGTTGTTATGGAAGAGTCTACAGAAATTAACAGTTCAGAAACCCTAAAAAACATTCTCAAGGAGCTTGCTCTGCTTGACAGTTAACTACGACCAATCTTACAACCTGATCACGTCAAATCATGCTACATAACTTTCTTGTCTAAGCTGGAAGGATTGAACCACGCACTTCGTGAGATACATGTTTAGCAGCTAGTGGTTTCTGACTCAGTGACTCCAGCTTCGATCTCTAATTCTCCCAACAGAGGATCCCACAATATCGCATTTTACCGCTTCCGCTTATCAAACGCTGCGTTTACACCTTGAAAAGTCATCGGAAACTTTTCCGACTTGACGTGCATGTCATTACGCACTGTAATTTTTTGCTTAAATTCAATGTCAGATTAAGGAAAAGAAAGTCAGTTCGAGAGAAAAGAAAAGAAAAAAAAACACAAGGAGGGGACAACGAACTTCCCGTAATAGACAGTAGTACCGTATAAGGCGCCGCAACTTAATCTCTCAGCCTTGCGGCCCTCAACGGGATTACCGCCGACTTGTCATTCATTTTTCACGTCTTTGACGCAGTGAAATTGGGTAGCTCCCAAGGAGAAGACTTCGGATTCCTCCACCTGTAAAGACGTAAGCAAAAGTTATCAGAATTGACCCGATCACATAAAAAATGAATGCAGAAGAGGAAGAGGAGAGGTTGGCATAGTTAAACACATACACATCGGAAGTGCAGTGTCTTCAGAACTGATTTCTTCTGGAATATTTAGCCACTGTGATTTCCGCTTCGCGGCAGTGCTGAGAGAACCGGTGTTGAAACTGGATCGACCAGGAGTATCAAACTTGGGGAGTATGGGGGTTACCCTCGCCCTGAGTGGCAGGTTAGATTTTTTGTTCATCTTCAGCACTTCGCTGTTTCGGAATCGACACCGCCACATAAAAATGGATGCAAAGGAGGAAGGGGTGAGAGATTGGAATAGTTAAACACATACGCATCAGAGGAGCAGCGTCTTCAGAACTGATTTCGTCTGGAATTTCGAACAGCCACTGTCCTTTCCATTTCGCGATGGCGCTGAGAGGACCGGTGTTGAAACTGGGTCGACCATACCATTCAGCGTTCGGACAGTAGGAGTCGTCTCCGAGCAAGCATATCTCGTTGATAATCAAGGAGTGAGCGAGATTCAGACGAAGGGAGACACCAACCCGTAATTAACGGGATGAGATCATAACACGTCACCACAGGTAAGAAAACGATTCTGTCACGATTATCGCGGACCATCAACGGACCCACACTCTTCACCTGAGCTATCACTGAATCGTAACATGATACATTCGAATTCATGGATTTTTCAGTAGAATTCTGTGACGGAGTTGAAGGTGAAGCTAAGGTCAGTATTTTGCGAGACAGAAATGATAGTAGCAATCGGTGAATAGCACTCCACCGCCGACACCCCTTCTTTGTGGGAGTTTCCGAAGAGGACGGCAGGGAGAGAAAACCATTATCGATCCGGGAAATCATGACGTGTGCGTGTGACGTAAACATAGACGTCTCCTCTCCTCCAACGTAATTCTTTGTCTTTTAAAGATAATATGTTTACAACAGACTAATCATCTCCGTGAGTAACTCTTCCTCGATCCTTTCTCCCTCTCTCAATGCTCCGTGCATAGGACCCTCCGGGCCGTCCGTCTTGCTACTCTGCCTCCGGGCCATTCTGCACCTCCGGGTCGCTCTATGCCTCCGGGCCACTCTACACCTCCGGGTCATTACACGCCTCCGGGCTATACATCGCCTCTGGGCTTTTAAGTCTCAGACACTCCTCTCCATATCATTTCTTTACTAATCATACTTATACCTAGGTTTTTAAGTGAATATTCCCGCCAGGAGCTGTGATCGGACATGGATCGGGTGCGGCTATCGTAACCGATCGGGATTCCCCCGGATATACCGGTTAAAATTGGCCGGTTCCGGTCACATGACTGGCCACACCTTTCAAATTTTGCTTCCCGACGCGCTCGCTTGCTAGCGCAAGCGAGTCGCGTTCCCTTCCTCCTTGCTGTCCCTTCCTTGTAATCACCTTGAAAACATAATGCGTAGGGGAGGTTATTTCAGGATTCTTGTTCCAGCTATACTGTACTATTGTATACTCAATATATTTACATGTCCGAGAACATTTGATTGATGTTAACTTCGTTTTCCGGGACATATAAGTGCCAGTAAGTGCCAGTAAGTAGCATTTTAAGCTTGCCGTTAAAATTTTTAACAGATTTTAACAGATTTTAAGAACGGCTTTACCGGCTGCCCGGCAGCAGCATGAGTTTTAAGCTGGGTATTGATGAGTTGGCGCCGTCTGATTGATATTGAGTTCAGTAATTACAATGAAATCCCATACGGCGCTTAGCCTTTGAGAACATGACGGGTTTACATACTGCAATCCCAGAGGCTCGGAGCTCGAAGTATGGATTGTGCATGTCGGCACATGTTTTGCAGTCAAATTCCCCTGAAATCTCAAACTTCGGACTGGTATATGACATGCTTTGATTATTTGGAGCTGTGCCAGCAGCTCCTGCGAAGTACTCAGAGGACAGGGTTTGCACAATCAATAGGACTAAGTAAATTAGGGATCGCAAACAATCGGCAAACACTCGGCAAAACGTGAGCACAGTAGTGACGGTATTACGACCACTTTTGGACAGAATCCCATTGACACAAGGAATCCCATTCGGTTGCCCTCGATCCTTGATCCAGGGCATTTTAATCGTTTTAACGGTCGACGTTAAACAATCACGATTAAGAGAACTTACTTACGCCCCTTTTTCTCTTGTTCATGTCTCACTTGTTTTATACCTAGAGGGCTCGTTTCCAACTCCTCACCTGTTCATCCACCGAGCCCTCTAGGTCAGTAACTCAACAAATTTATTTGCCTTCCTCTAACCTTTTCTCCTTGATGTACCCTAGTTGATCTCATTGCGTTACCCT
>ML180368.1:0-17296 GCA_004369135.1 Dendrothele bispora CBS 962.96 | reverse complement strand
CCAGCAGCGAGAATTGTCTTGGGTTTAACTTGGCTCAGGAAACACAACCCCCTGATCAATTGGAATCAACTTACCTTTTCCTTCGAAGGAAAAACCCAACTTTCGGCTGCTATAATTCAAAAATTGGAAACGCATATTCATACCCAGAACCCTACTCCGACAATAGAAGAAATAACAGAACCTAAGTCTTCTAGGTTAACTTTGGGGATGGAAGATCCTGTACTTATGTCTGAAGAAGAAGCAATAACCTATTTCGAGGAACAAGAACGAACGAACCTTAGAAAGCTGTTCTCCCCTTACCAGGATAACTCCCCCTCTTCTCAAGAACCTTCCCCGGAGATGGAAACCTCAGAAATAAAACCCCCCTCAGAATCTCCCACATCTTTCAGCAATAAAAAACCCCCAAAAATTAGTCTCATTGGAGCAGCCCCCTTCATGACCCTAGTCAAACAAGGTTGCGAAGTTTATTCTTTTCAGATTAGACCCCACCAAGTAGAGGAAGAAGAAACCCTTTCAGCCACGACTGAGGAATCAGGAGAGATGACACAAGCAGAAAAGGAGACCTTCCAGAGGATCGTACCAAAAGAATACCAACAATGGAAAAAGGTCTTTTCCTCGGCAGAAGCTAAAGTCATGCCTCCTCATCGTCCGTATGACATGACCATTGAGACTACCAATAATGAATTACCACCGTTGGGAAAGCTCTACAATATGTCAGAGAAGGAGCTTAAGGAATTGAAGGACTATATCGACGACATGTTGGGTAAGGGCTTTATTCGACCCTCTACTTCACCCATTGGAGCACCAGTTCTCTTCGCAAAGAAGAAAGACAGCACACTTCGACTCTGTGTGGACTACCGGGCCCTAAACAAGCTCACCAAAAGGAATCGATACCCTATTCCGCTAATCGGCAACCTAATCGACCAATTACGCAAGGCCAAAATCTACACCAAGTTAGATGTTCAAGTCGGTTACAACAATATCCGAATCGCGGACGGACACGAGTGGAAAACAGCGTTTCGAACTCGATACGGAGCATTCGAATACTTAGTAATGCCGTTTGGTTTGACTAACGCACCTTCCGTCTTCCAGAGATTCATGAATGACCTCTTTCATGATATGGTGGACGTATGTGTGATCATTTATTTGGACGATATACTGATATTCTCGGACAACAAAGAGGAACACACTAAGCAAGTCAATGAGGTACTCCGGAGACTAGAAGTGAACGATTTACATCTCAAACCGCAGAAATGCGAATTTCACACAACCTCTGTGGAGTACCTGGGTGTGATTGTCTCCCCCGAAGGTGTCAAGATGGACCCATCAAAGGTCCAAATCATCCGCGAATGGAACACCCCATCGAACCTTAAAGAACTCCAATCGTTCTTGGGTTTCTCCAACTTCTATAGGCGATTTATCGATAACTATTCCGGGATTGTGAAGTCACTCACCAGACTCACTGGGAAGCACACTAAGTGGGCTTGGTCGGAAGATTGCAACAACGCATTTCAGTTGTTAAAGCAGGCGTTCCAGGAGGCTCCGATACTTCGACACTTCGATCCAAATAGGCCTATCATAGTGGAATCGGACGCTTCCGATTACGCCATTGCAGCAATTATTTCTCAACCAGATCCAGAAACCCAAGATATACACCCTGTAGCGTTTTACGCCCGAAGCATGGTAAATGCCGAGTTGAATTATGACATTTACGACAAGGAGTTGCTAGCCATAGTAGAGGCATTCAAGCAATGGCGAGCCTACCTCGAAGGATCGAAGTATGCAATCCAAGTATACACGGACCATAATAATCTCCAATATTTCACCACCACCAAAAAATTGAGTAGGCGTCAGGCCAGATGGTCAGAGTTTTTATCGGGTTTCGACTTTGATATTAACTACCGACCTGGGAGATTAGGTGCCAAGCCGGATGCACTTACTTGGCGTTCGGATGTTTATCCAAAAAAGTCGCAGCAGGACCAGGTTAACCAAAATCACAAGATTCTTATACCTCCGGAAAAGCTCATGGCAAATCTAATTTTAAACGAAGAATTAGATCTGAATCGAATCAAGAAGGCAACAAAGGACCCTTATTGGCTACAAAAAGAAACAGTCGCATTGTCGGAGGATCCCGGACCATTCAGAATACAAGAAGGATTATTGCTACGGGATGGATTGATATATGTTCCTGATAGCCAGGACCTTCGACTCGGTATCTTACGATCCTATCATGATCACAAGTTGTGAGGCCATCCAGGGATCAACACGACCATCAAACTGATATCACGTGTTTACTTTTGGCCTGGAATTCACAAAGATGTGAAGAAGTATGTTCGTTCGTGTGAGCCTTGCAGCAGAGCAAAGGCAGTTTGAAGGAAGCCTTTTGGACTTTTGAAACCCTTACCCATTGGAACAAGGCCTTGGAACTCGATCTCTATGGACCACATAGTAGATCTTCCACTGTCCAATGGATACAACTGCATATTGGTTGTGGTCTGTCGTCTGACCAAGCAAGCGGTTTTCCTTCCTTGCCACAAGACCGATACAGCGGGAGATCTGGCTCAACTGTTCATAAAGAACATTTTTTCGAAACACGGGTTACCTACAGATATTATATCCGATCGAGGGACCACGTTTGTCTCTAAGTTTTGGCAATCCCTGTGTCAAGCCCTGGGGATTAGATCTAACTTGTCGACGGCTTACCATCCTGAGACTGATGGTCAAACAGAAAGGACCAACCAAACTTTAGAACAGTATCTACGACTGTTTGTAAATTACGACCAAGATAACTGGGAATCTTTACTTCCTTTGGCCGAATTTACATACAATAACACTCCCCATTCAGCTATTAATACGACTCCCTTCTTTGCGAACAAAGGACACCACCCACGACTTACTCTACGACTAAATAATATGAAAAATCATGCCGCTCAGATGGTGGTGCAAGACCTAACCCAACTCCAAACCTACCTAAAAGAACAAATCCAAGTATCGAATCAAGCGGCGCAAACGCATGCTAATAAGAAGAGGGAAATCGAACCTCAAGACTGGAAGGAAGGCGATC
The DNA here is from genome assembly GCA_004369135.1 of Dendrothele bispora CBS 962.96. Lineage (NCBI taxonomy): Eukaryota > Fungi > Basidiomycota > Agaricomycetes > Agaricales > Dendrothele > Dendrothele bispora. The sequence continues at coordinate 14,232 of ML180368.1, read as the reverse complement.
TCGTATGGCTAAATACGGAAAATATTAAAATGAAAAGGCCGACCAAGAAACTAGATTACAAAAAGATCGGACCACTGAAAATTGCCAAGAAAATATCCCCTCACGCATATAGATTGATATTACCAAAAACGATAGTGGGCATCCACGATGTGTTCCACGTAAATCTATTATCTCCATACCATCCCAACTCTATCCCAAATAGAACCCAACCGCCACCTCCAGCTGTCGAAGTACAAACGGAAAAAGAATATGAAGTAGCCGAAGTTTTGGACTCACGAAAATTCAGGGGACATACCCAATACTTAGTACGATGGAAGGGGTATGGACCGGAGGAAGATACTTGGGAGCCTTACGGAAATCTGGGTAATGCGATCGACTGTCTCAACGAGTATTTAACGACGCATCCAGAAAAACCAGGCCCGAACGACGAGCAGCAAAAACAAATGACTAATTCAAGGCGAAATCAGAAGAAGACAAACCCATCTCAACCGACTAGGGTATCACCCCGCACTCAGACGCAGAAATAACAATTCTATTAAAAGCTCGAGGAGTATCAACACAAGTTACAAATTGAGTAGGGATTGGATCAGACGATCTGAGGACAAGAAATCAGAAAAAGAAAAAAGAAACGAGGGAAACTCCACTTACTATTTAACATTTACGTTTCGAAGGTAGTTCCCCTTCTTCGAAGGCCTCGGTTCTGGATCTCTTTCTACCCTGAATGGTAGGAAAAGAAGGGGCAACTGGAGAGTTCGGAGGGGTACGAGAAGCTTGGCAGCTATAGGAATCGGGATACGGAAGTCGAGTCCTATCAAGAGTTGTACCAAACGAAGGAATAACGATTTGCGGAGGGATATGGGTCAACAAGAAGCGTTCGTTTTCACGCCTACCCCCTTCGTCTCCGATGAAAGAACGGCAAGCGGCTTCGGACCTTCGAAGGAAGGACTCTAGAAGTTCCATGCGACTCATCAGAGATTCGAGGGAACTGAGCGCCTCATCCTTTTCGAATCGGCGGATATGGATAGTCGTTTCGAACAAACGGGTAAACATAGTGTCGAGGATTTCATGGACGTCGGGAAACACCTGGATAGGACTACCGCGGTAAACGAGCAAGGCGAAAGATGCAATCTCCGCCAGACGTTGGGCCAACCGATCTACCATCTCAACAATCAGTTTCAAGACTCGAACGGATGGGGTAACGAAAGCTTACTTTGTACGGTGAAAGCGGCATCGAGTTGTTGCTTCATAGAGGCTAATTCTCTAAAGAAAAATATGAGTCGTCAGCCACAGCATCTCGATTATGCTGAAAACAACACCTACCGATCCTGTTGGCCGTTTCGTTCGCGGTATTCGTTAAGGAGGTGTTTAAGGACGCGAGTCGAAACTTCATTTCGAGGTTGCCCCGCCAATTCCAAATGACAATCGGGCGAATGGGCCTGACCGCCACTAAACGAAGATCGTTAATAGGCACGAAGTGAAAAGGAACAGAGAGGATCGACTCACCACGAAAGGCAACCAGAACTTTCAGTTCCACTGCGTCCGTCGTTCTCTCGAGTTTCCACGACGGTAGCATCTGAAGAGTCAATGGAGCGAATGCAGGCATTGGATGGCATAAGAGGGAAGGTTGTGTTCGGTAGAATGAGTACTTACGGTGTCGTTGGCCAGCTCTTATACCCCACATCCTTCACCTACGAACGAGGTGGCCCAGGAACGCCTTCCAGCCATCGAATATTCGTCGTCAAGTCTTGGAGACCGCTGCCAGCCCAAAAACAAAGGACCCTTCATTCATCGTGGTGGTCGGAGCCCTCGAGGGCTCGGGCTCGAACGGGGGGGGTACTGTTACGAATCAGTACTCTAAACTCCGACCTCATCCAATATCCGTGGCAACCGCAATTAATTATTCCATCTCAAGAACTTTGATATGGTACAGCCATAAATTAGAATAGTTGACTCCGATTATTTTAATTACTATACAGTAGATACTGACTCCTTGCGCATACTTAGTGACTAGATAATGACTAGGTCTGAGTACTTACTGACTCACCTAAGTAGTATAAAAGACCTTACCATTACCATAGAACCTTAGCGTCAATATTTTGTACTTACCGTACTCAAGAATCAACCTTCGAACAAGTCAATTGTTGGCCAATCCGCCGACCATTGCTTCCGACAATTCAGTTTCAGCCACTAATTGAATCCTATTCAATTAGCCTCAGCAACGACCAACGCGTTCAGCCGGCTTCTTAACGCTAATTTACTATAATCGGCATATCGAATATTCCAACTCTCGAGTAGCTAGCCTGCGTCATCGGTCCGCCGGCATAGGACAACACTACAAATCCCGCCTTACTAAAAACCGTCCCAGCGACTCCTCAAGTTCAGCCAATTTAATCCAACTAATAACTCAATACTTTGGTAACTAATTTCATTATACTAACTACTTACACTTATTTAGATTTGTGAGCACGCGTCCTAACAGTGGTCAACGTTTCAACTCTACAAGTCATGTAAGGCAGATATGAATGCTTACTAGTACTGACTGAAAATTTTCAGCTGTAAATGGCCGTCGCTTGCGTAAGAGCGTTTTGCACCACCATCCTCATACTATCCGACGTAGGAAACTTCTCCAAATCATCTCCTTTCTCTACCCACGTGTACGCCTGATGTTCTTCCGCATTCAAAGTTGGCTCTGGAGGTTCCCCACTGGCATCCGAGTCGTTGTCTGAGCGTACTTCAACAAGAAAGTTAAGCTGCTTTGCCGGTCCTCGTCTCGCAGTCGTATACTCAAACCCATCAAACTCCGTACAGATCGCAGTGATCATCAATCCAGTTTCTTCCAAAGCTTCCCTTGCCACGGTATGCAGAATCGTTTCGTCAATCTTCTCCCAATTCCCTCCAGGAAGTTCGTACATGTTTGGGTATGCGTCTTCGTTGGCTGCACGTTGTAGAAGTAACAGCCTTGGTTTTTGGAGACTGCTAGGAGGAGACGAGGCCTTTGCGACGATGGCGATTCCAACTGTGATGCGTTTGCCTTCATTCTGTGCACACAGCTCTTCCAACGGAATGTTGCGTTTATGAACAGCTGGCGAAATCGTAAAAGCAGACATTGTTTGTGGAGGGTTTGTGGGCCCTGGGGGTACGTGATGATCCGGATCGTGACCAGTGTGCGCATGCTTTCGTAAGTTTTGATACTATTCAATTAGTAACCCGACTGGTAGATACTTACCGTGTCCATTGCAGTATATAAGCAGTACTACTTTTCGATCATATACATCTCCAAGTTTTGAAAGGATCAACTGATACCTATCAACAGAAATGGGCCATAGCTTTGCGTGGCAAGTACGAGGCCATAATCTGTACGCCGTACAGTTCCGAATGAATGCTGGATGATGGATCCATATTCTAGAATCTTAACAGCCGGCATTAATGGCGAAATTTAATTTGATGGAGATAAGATAACTATTTACTAACCCATGGAATCCTGGCCAGCGAGTTTAGTAGTAAGGACGAGTCTCAAGGCATAACCAAAAATATTCGGTGCGGTGTTTGAGAAAACTTAACAACAGTACTGCACCCGGATACATAGGCACGGACTATGTCACAGTCATTTCTGGTCTGTTCCTGTTTTCTAAAAGATATTGGGTGCGGTGTTTGAGAAAACTTAACGACAGTACTGCACCCAGATACATAGGCACGGACACTATGTGGTCATTTCTAGTCTGTTCCTGTCTTGTAAAACTTATTTGTTTGAACACGGCCATCTATTTTTCTCGAAGCACTTGTATTCCAGGTTCACAGCATCATCAGACCCCCTTCGTTCAATGTGTGTAATGATTTGTATGTCCCGTACTCAACCCAGAAAGTGTCTCTTTTACAACGACAGCTTGGAGTCATGGATGATCATGATACTTGTATTCTCGATGAAGATTACCCATATCACAAGTCAATCATTCGTCAATGAACATTACTTAGAGTATTGAAGGCAATAATTGGATATACCCGGAATTCTAGATTCGAGAATTGAACTGTAAGCTTCTCTCCCCCATGGTGCTTGTAAATTTAGCTTAATGGATTCGGGCTGCATCATTGAGGATAATTCAATTTCGCACACTGTAAATGGGCAATCGCGATCTCAGCGACCGAGCTTTCCAGGAGAGGGCTCTACTTTTCATTGTCCAGGATTGGCGAGATTACTTATTGACTAGCCAGTTTGGTAGTCAATGCAAGCCGCGTGTGGCGTTTTGAACATTCACCTTCAAAAGTTTGAACTTTGTCGGAGAAAGCGCTGTTCCTCGAAATTACTCAAATAGGAGAACTTTTTCGCGTTTTCCCTGTCTCGATACTTACAGCCTGAGTGTTCCGGGTGCATGTACTATAAAAAGATATGGGCCATCGCTGCGCGTGGCAGAAACGAGGCCGTTCGAATGCCCGAATTCAACGGCATGCGGAGCGGCAGCCTGTGGCAGTTATAACTTATACTGAATACATGATAAGCTGTGATCTTCCATAGTCTTCCATATGGAGAATACATCTAGAAAACGACACAGCCACCTGCGCGAGTCAAGTTTAGTAAGGACGAGTCCTCCTAAAGTCGGCCTCGTAACTCTTAAACGAAGGTACAAGCCAAAACTAGTTGCAATATTCGAGCATCTCTGATATGCAGCTGCGTGTGGCGTTTTGAACATTCAGCTTCAGAAGTTTGAACTTTGTCGGAGAAAGCGCTGTTTCCCGAAATTACTGATAGCACTCAAATAGGAGAACTTTTACGCGTTTTTACTGCCTCGTTACTTACAGCCTGAGTGCTCCGTGTGCACATGTACTATTCTTAAACGGAAGTACAAGCCAAAATTAGTTGCAATATTCGAGCATCTTTGATATGAGAAACTTGACAATCAAATTTTCACCAAATCAGCTTCTAGCGGTGGGAGAAGCTGACGCCTCGACGCCTCCGTGTATGTACCGTTTCCTGTTTCAGGGGGCAATGCACTACATCTTGCCTGCCTGTATCCTATTAATGATGGTGTGAAACTATGTGGTTCAGTGGTAAGAATAAATCCCTCAATCTCTCTAATTTAAAACTTATTCGAACAATCGATAAACGCCGGGTCGGATACAATTAACCTGAACGGGTGGAGGAACCCATCAACGACTGTAAGGGTTATATCTATCAGACAACCTAGAACTATCACACGAACTATTTTAAGTCAAATACGGAGTATGATTTACTGTAGTATCATGATTTAATATCAGCACTGGCGGTCCAGGGCTAGTATAAAAGCATGCTAGTTCACTACAAAGCTCTCAGCACAATGGACTCTTCTGCTCCTCTCTCCTCTGCACCGGTTTCCACCCAGACGCTATTGATGCATGTCCTCTTCTACCGTTTCACAAATGTCTGCTGAACAGAACACTTGAAATACTAGTATTGGACCCATAGTCTGTCTTCTTTCCTCTGCTTAAGGTGACAGCAATTCTGAACTAGAGTCTCAGTTAGTAGGGGCAGTTATGTCATATCTTTTTATGGGCATTATCATCATGCAAGTTTGTGAGTACCTCCGTTCCAGTGATATCTACTGAATCCTAACAATGGTCATTACCAGATGTTTATTACATGTCTTTTCCGAGGGACAAGCTCTGGATAAAGGCTGCAGTTTACACCCTATTTGCCTTAGACTTAGTTCAAACAGTAGCAGCCACCAATTCCTCCTGGTCGTTCCTTATCACCGGATGGGGTCGTCCGGAGCATCTCCGTATAACTGAATGGGGCTTTGCTTTCGGCCCCTTTTTCTGTGGCATTTGTGAGTGAATACTTTTGCCCGTGAATGGGTTCTTCAATCAGCAGTTGATACTGATAACATCTGATATATAAGCCTCCGCTGGTGTCCAGCTATTTTTTGCATGGCGAGTCCGTTCGCTAGCATCGCGTTCATCGGAAAGAAAGGTGTTCTTGCCAATAGTTGTTGTGATTGTCTGCGCCTCCTTTACTCAATTCATTGCATCTGTTGTTGCCTCTGCCCGGGTAGGTCATCACATGTCCTGGCTCTGGGCTTCGTTAATTACTACTTATATGACCTTCATCTATCTTTCATTAGTGGTCAACTATCAACGACATTTTCGAATTCCATTTAATTTTCGCAGCTGTTTCTGTATGTTCTCAAAAACAATTGAGCCATAAGAGTTGTATTTACTAATAAAACCAAAGGTGTGGCTTGTGGGCAGTGCGGTTACGGATGTCATTATTGCGATCTCGATGATTTATCTTGTAGGTTCCTTGATTCTGCTGTTGTGTGTATGTGTTAAGTAAAATGGGGTGGTTGTGTAAAAAAGGTGATTAACCCTACACTTAAGCTCAACAGCGCACACTCGAGAACGAGGCAAGCGCCACTCACCAATAATATCAGACAAACAGACCATCTTCTTTCCCGTCTCATTCGGAATAGCATAGAGACTGGGTCAATAACAGCTGGGGCTGCAATTCTGGACGTGATCTTCTTTTTGACCATGAACAAAACTAGTATACACTTTGCTCTGTGAGTTCATGGGTTCTGTCACTTGCAGTGCTTTCATCTGCTGATTTGTGCATTTGGGTTTCATCCAGCTCCGTCAGTCTGTCAAAGCTGTACACAAATACCCTATATGCATCGTTGAATGCTCGGGTTTCCTTCCAACGAGACGTGGATAGAGATACTACTACGGTCATCAGTGATACTATTAATGTCAGGCCGGAAGGTACAACAAGCAGTGGAAACTTGAAAAGTGCTCCGCAGCACCAAATCTCCTTCACACAAGATGTCTGTATGCCTTTCTTCATTTCAAGCAATCTTTGATTCTGACCTTGTATTAGAAAAGCGGAGCTGAAACGACCCATTGGCAAGACTCGATGGAAGACAGGCAGGGCACGATACCCATGGTTTCGATGGGGAAAGATTCACTCAATCAGGTGTGATGAAAATAAAGCCTGAAGCTTACTTATTCCCTCGATCTGTATTATCACCGTTGTCAATTGTTATTTTTCAAATTATTTGAACTCGCAGGAACAAGGCTCCAAGCACGTCTGAGGGATAAAAAGCCGGCAATGAGTTGCTCGTCTATTATACAATGACTACTTACAATATCAATCTTGTCAAAAAGACATATTGTCATATTGATTATAATAATAATCATATGATCAAATCATCTAATGATATAATTATGATTATGAAGTTGATGATTAATTATGCTGTAAATACGTAGTATTACTCATATTTTATGTAGCCAATAGCGTTAACCACTCTTTGATGGTTAACAGCTTTGTAACAGCTATGATGACATTTATGACGCATGTAGTACGATTGTAGTAAATAGCTGTAGCTGTATAGTTAGCTAGATAAGGTTCAAACTCCTATTCCATAGTAGTATAAATACTGTACTCGTAGACCAGTATTCCCTATCGTTCTACCTGAACAATCTAGCTCGTCTATCTGCTCTCTACTCTTATCCTCACTCTCAGACAACAACCTTTTGCCAGTTACTAACAAAGGTGATGTAGTCATCACTTAGTTCTTGCTTAACTGCGCATAGTATAATGTGCTGTCTTCACAAATCTGCCCAAAGACCACTATACTTCAGGGAAGTAGTCTAGACAGTGATACACAAGGAAGTCTGAGGAAGGAGAGCACTGACCCCAATACTCCCTTTGTTTGGCATAGCTGATATCAATGAGGCTAGGCCAGACTGTCAGCAGACTCCAGTTCCCAAGATGCCAGTAGAAAGTGGAATAAGATAAGATTGACGTTTAACTCAAAAGAGATAACTAATGGAAAGTGTTGAGTTGGAATAAGCAAGAACAAGTCCTCCTGAAATCAGCCTCGTGTGATACTTATCTTCGATGATAATGAACCAATATCCCAAGACAATCACTTGTCAGATCAAACTACTTATTACTTACATAAAGTAGTAATTTAAGATTACGAGGCTGACGAAAGAAGGAATCGCCTTTACATGCAACTTTTTGCCTCAGTTGCCAGTCACTGATGTGATCTTGTTTACCACCCAATTGCAAACAGTCATACATGAAAACTTTCATCACCAATGTGGTTCTGTTTGGACCAGAAATCTCTGACTTCTCCCCACTGACTCAGATGCATAATGGACCATTCCAGGCTTCATACTCAACGCCATCCTTGGAGCGGTGACTTGACTTCTCACCTCAATCAGTCACTGGAAACTTCCGAGGATTGCTCAGCCGTAAGTATACAATAGTAAAAAAAGGTGAGAAACACAATTTCCTGTATGATATGATGTGAACTCAAGATGTGTCTGTAACAACATTAGTTATTCTGATGCAATTTAAATTACAGGTATAAAAAAAGCGTGAGCACTTACCTCAGGCTGAGCGCTAGAAAGCATTAATGTAAACGTGAGTTAGTATCGACATATAGAATTGTATACTACGACTCAATCTGCACTATAAATAATAGACTGATTGACCAACTACACGTGTAGATCATACAGCTTGGGTTCTTACTACTAGGTATGTCGCTCGACGCCCGTCCTCTCTTCCCCTCGAGTCCTTTCCCAAGATGAATGATTGATTTATTTTATCTCATTTTCCTAGCTTCCGAGTCTACATCTTACTATTCTCATACCAGGCCCCACCTACAGCTTGCGTTCCTACCACTAGGTCCATCTCAACATCCTACTTTCATACCAGCCTACAAGGCTCCACCCTACAGTTTGTGTTTCTACCAACAAGTATGCAGCTCTTCTCTGCTAATCTCCCTTTAGAACATTGAAATATATCATTACTTTTTATATCTATTGATCTAGATTTCCAGCCCATATCTTATTTTCATACTAGGCCCCACCTACAGCTTGCGCTCCTACCACTAGGTATAGCTTACCCCTTCCCCCTCCGCTCTTCTGAAATAATGAAAATAAATGATTAATTTCTCTTTTTATTGGTTTAGCTTCCAAGTCTATATCATATTCGTACTAGGCCTGGCCTACAGTTTGTGTTCTGACTACTAGGTATGTATCGTATCCCATCCTGTTACACTGAAAAAAAATGATTTATTGTCATTTTCGTTTGTCCAGCCTTCGAATCTACATCTTATAGCTACAGCCGTTCCTCCCACTAGGTATGTAGCACGTCCCTTCTGCCCCCTCCCTTGGAACATTAGAACACGAATGATTAATATATATGTCTAGTTTCCGACTCTATTTAGTATTGGGCCCCACCTGCTACTTCCTACCACTAGGTATGTACTTCATCCCGCCCTATAGCTCCGAAAAACAAATGGTTTATTTTTATTTTCAGCTTCCGAGTCTGCATCCCATACATACTATGCGTCTTCTCCACACCAAGACTTTTGAGCTCGAAGAATTTCTCACCGCCGCCGATACCCCTACATACGCTATTCTCTCGCACACCTGGGAGAAGGACGAAGTCACGTTTCAAGACATCCACGATTGTCAGACTCTCGATGCCATCCAGGGTTGCGAAAAGTACGAGGAAGCTGAGACGAAGGCAGGATGGAAGAAGGCAGGCTGGTCCAAGGTCTGGAATGCCTGCAAATATGTTCGACAATACAAATTCGAGTGGATCTGGATCGACACGTGTTGTATCGATAAATCGAGTAGCGCGGAGCTTTCCGAGGCGCTCAACTCGATGTACAATTACTACGGAGACAGTCGGGTTTGTATTACATACTTGAGCGACGTTTCAATGGAGAGGGATGCAATGGATATCAAGAAGAAGTTGAAGGATAGTCGATGGTTTACGAGAGGTTGGACGCTTCAAGAGCTTATTGCACCCCGTTTCATGGTCTTCTTGGATCAGGGTTGGAAGATGGTCGGCACTCGATTCAGTGTGCGAAAAATCATCTCAGAAAGGACTTCTATTCCAGTCGAGGTTTTCGAAGACGGAAAGCTCGATTATGCCACGGGATCTGAAGCAAAATTAAATCGCGAAAACTTGTCGTTATTTTCAGTTGCCGCGCACTCTTATGTCATTTTTTGACATCAGCAACACACTTACAGCGTGACATGTGACATGTCAAAAATCGCGAACTTCGTTCCAGATCCGCAAACTTAATGTTTAGCTGTAGCCCTCTTGGGATCATTTTTCAAATTTATAATTTATGATTGATCTTATGTTACGTAGACACTTCTGACTCAAAAACAATATAAAAATCCTCACCTATTCCATTTATGTCACATATGATTATAAACATCAAGTGCTCGTACACAATTTACAAAAATATCATCTACACAATACACTACCATTCAACTGACACCCAACATGTACATGAACTTGCAAATTTTTGTACCATTAATGTAGGCACCAGTGTACTACCATACTAAACAAAACATGGCTGAAACACTACTACAATGTTGCCACCAGTTGTGTTCTCAATGATATATTCACATAAGTAAAATATGTTTGTTAGGGTTTTTTTTTGAGTCAGAAGTATCTATGTAATATAAGATCAATCATAAATTATAAATTTGAAAAATAATCCCAAGAAGTCTACAGCTGAACATTAAGTTTGCGGATCTGGAACGAAGTTCGCGATTTTTGACATGTCACATGTCACGCTGAAAGTGTGTTGCTGATGTCAAAAAATGACATAAGAGTGCGCGGCAACTGAAAATAACGGCAAGTTTTCGCGATTTAATTTTGCTTCGGATCCCGTGGCATACTCGATCGCTACAGCATTGCGCAGAAAATGTCGTGGGCCGCATCGAGAAAAACGACACGAGACGAAGACATTGCATACTGTCTTATGGGGCTTTTTGGGGTGAACATGTCACCGATATACGGTGAAGGAGAAGCAAAGGCGTTCATGCGATTGCAGCAGGAGATCATCAAGTATTCGGAGGATCGGAGTATTTTTGCTTGGGTAGCGACAGATGATTGTCATCGGGATAGAGGACTGTTTGCAAGCTCCCCCTCGGAGTTCATGTTTTCTGGGGAGATTGGCATGTCCGACTCTGAGGATCTTGGGAATAAATCAGCGTTTTCATTCGGCAATAATGGTCTTCATATCCATCTTCCTCTGCGCAGTTTACCGGGTATTGGGGAAGATATACTTGCTGCTTCGCTGCACTGCAAAACAGCCGACAATTCTGTTGGAATCTACCTCCAAAAACAGGGAAAGCGCTATATTCGATGGAATCCACATTTTCAACTACCCCACATCGACAAATCTGCGGCAGACTTGGAGGAAGTCGTGGTGAAGGAGAGCACGGCTCTTCGGCAGCAGATCAAAAAAAGCAATTACAGTTTCCCGATCAAATTTGAATTTGATTCACAGATCACCTATCCAAACGAGATTGACCGTTGTGTCTTTGTCAGAGATCTAGAGGACCTTCCGTTCCCACCCCTAAGGATCTGGAACTCAGGTTGCGAATTCAGGTTCCAGACCAAAAAAAGAAAGACATTTCCGTTCTGGATCGACGCCACCGCCCTTGATGACAACATTCCTTTGGTACAAGTCGGGCTGACGTCCATGCCCTGGGTCCGGTGCTTTACTCGTCCTCGTCTTGTAGACAGTGATGTCTCAGCTGTTGAGGACGACGCTCTGGTCTCTTGTTTTGCACACGTGACTGGAGGCTGTTTGAGCGAACGAGTCGTCGAAATTAAACACATCCCCTCATCCAATGCCCGATTTCAGCTCTATAGTCAGATTGACGAATTCAGAACCTCCCCGGACGCTACGAGCTCAACAGCTTTCGATTTTGTACTTGACATTAACTCCTTTGATCCCAACTTCAGGTCGCCTCACTCTGTTTTCCCATCTAATCTTGCTTGGAGACAAGGCAGCAGAGTATTATATGGATCATTCTCAAACCTTGGTGAACAATGTGATCCGCATTCTGTCTTTTTGTACAAACCGTACTATGGCAAACATGTCGTTATAGTGGTGGGCATGCATACTCAATCAAATTGTCACGTACCTTGGATAGATTTCGACACTGCCTTGGCTGAAGGGCAAACTTTCATTTCCGACTTATGGGAATCTTACTTACCTTCGGGCTCGAGATATCAACGCAAACAGGACGGCGTGGCAAGAACTCCACCGGGGAAGTACCGTCCTCTTACTGGCACTGTAGAAAAGAAAACATTGATAGAACCCGGTGTCTATCATGTTGTGATTAAAGATGAAAGACGTCCGCTACCCAATTGGAGACCATGGGGAGATTCAGAGGCCAGTTCGCCAAGCGAAGGAAAGGGTGGAACGGAGGAGTAACTACCTTTCCGATGTTCGAATGTTAAGGAGCAGGGTCATAAACTCATCGGAAACTAGGGAGAGGTAGAGGTTACTAACTGGTGCTAGGGAGAGATTGGACATTTCCAGAACTACGAAATCACATATGCACATTGCTTATTTACTTTTCTCTTTTGACACGAATGATTCATTTTATGCTGCCTTGACGTATGTAGAGGATAGAATACATTACACAGATTCTAATTTCTGCCGATTACAATTATCACAAACCTGGAAGTATCATGATACTTCCCTGATAGAATGCTTTCCCTTGAATGACCTTTTGAGAGTCAGAGAAAAGGTAGGTACACTTTTTAATGAAGAATATATGTGACATGGATAGATGTCTGATCGGGTTTTGTTAATTACCAGACAGATGGAATCCATATCTTGACCCTCAAGACACGAGTGTAAAATGGAAAGTTTAATAAGTTCGATGGTTCCTCATCGACCACTGCCATTGACGAAAAGCAAGCAACTTTACAAACTGCATTATATAATCCATTATTCAAAGAGGGATTCTAGATTCTTCAAGGATGGCATCACAAAAAGATTTTAAACTTCTGAGCTTGTAGATTTGGTATCAACCATGATAGCAATGAACATACTTGATTTGTATCAACCCTCACTCCTTGGACTTTCATTACTTGCCACCTGTTCCATGACCTTGTCAGTCCAAATTCCACCCGGATGGTCACTCTCAGGAGATTCATTAAACTGCATCATCATGAGGAACTCGTAAACGGAATCGGCGGCGGCAATTGGAAGAAAAATAACCCAAAAATAAGCCGGTGTACTCTGTCAGAATGTTGTAGACACAAATTCGTCTCTTAGTAGGCCTATAACAGAAGAGTTAACAAGGAGGAGAGGGAAGAGTGGAAAATAGCGAGTAAAGTAGTAACCTTACCAGTAGTATCATAGACTAGAGGGACCTCTACAATATCCACACTGCTGCTGTTTGTTGGGTCAATCAATATAGGAATTAGAGGTGACAATGAGGAAAAGACAATGAGGATAAAATACATGAAGGAACATACAAGAAATTGAGGCCGGTCAGTCCTCTCAGAATACATTTCATCTCTCTCGTTGTCCAACCTCCGACTTTGGGTGTTCCAACTGTTCAAGAGGTAAACAGTCAATTTTATTGTAGAACATGGGTAGAAGAAATAATAGACGCACTGGCACGGTGGCAAGTGCGAGGCTCGGGTCTTCAGATTGAATAACGAGATGGAATAACCTTGTTAAACAGCAGAGCAAGTAGTAAAGCCGGCATACCGACAGCGTCGATATCCAAGCTAAAGTTCCACAAAAATATATATCTAATGAGCACGACAGTGTACTGAAGGCAAACCGAGAAAGGAGAACCAACCTCGAGTGAACAAAGTCCGTCACTGACTCGTCTTCGAATTGTTCTAATCACGTTATTGACACCATAGTCGTACTGATGACTTTAAATCCAACGGCTACATCTTGTACAAAGTCCGGACCCTAATAACGACGGCAGGTAAAATGAAAGCGCAGATACAAAGATCCATACAAGGGAGTGGATATCCGGAAGCTCAAGACGCTAACGTCCACCTGAAATATGTCAAATTTGTCGAGGACCACAAAGCCTGGCCATGGTTCAAGGATAATGTCGTCAGCAAACTCATCGAGAAACGAAACGAAGAGGATCCAGAGTTGGTTGTTGGAAAGCTTACCAGGGCAACTATTGAGCCTTGGGCCTATCAAGGTAACGCTGCGTCTTCTTATGTGCACACAGCTCCTCCGGGGAAAATTTGCGTTGATGAATGGCTGGCGAAATCGGCAAAGTAAAAGCAGACGTGGTTTATGGGGGGTTTCATTCGTGGGTGATTCAGAAGGCCCGAATCGCGATTGTGCTTTCATATTTCATACAGGCCCTGTTTTGATATTCGACTAGTAACCAGCCAGATGCCTTCTTGTCCAATAATTTACATTGCAGTATGTATATGAGCTCGAT